>KZ118898.1:90462-110756 GCA_002153405.1 Mycosphaerella populi pn0402 | reverse complement strand
TGTTGCAGAGACTGCAGAGCAATACCAAGCATGGTACGGTAGAACATGCGAGGACCAGTGAAGATCTCGTACCAGGGGGCAACACCGGCAGCAAGCTCCTCCTCCAGCTTCTGCTTCATGTCATTCATTTCTTGGGTAACAACACGGTGGTTGGTAGGGACTCCGTAAAGCTTGGCCATGACCTGGCGAGCTTCCTCAACACGGCCGTGACGATAGGCATACCGGGGGGACTCGGGGAGGAAAAGGGTGCCGAGACCGAGAATGAGAGGCCAGGCAAAGCCAATACCCATGGTGATACGCCAAGAGCCAGTGTTGGTCAGGCGCTCGGTTCCAAAGTTGACGATGTAAGAAATGAAGATACCAAAGGCGACGAACAGCTGGAAAGCGCTGACCATAGCACCACGGACTTGGCGAGGAGCAGACTCGCTCTGGTACATGGGGACAACACTGGAAAGGGCGCCGACACCCACACCCATAACCCATCGACCAAGAGCAACCTGGTACCACTTTTCGGTGGCAGTAATTTGCACAATGATACCGACCATGTTGATCAGAGCCCAGAAAGAGATAGAGAACTTACGCCCAATGCGGTCAGCGATTGGGGCAGCCACGAGGGCACCAATCATGGTTCCGATCGAAAGCTATGAGGCATGTCAGTTGTCAAATGATCTTATGTGTTCCCTTGGCGAGTGCTCTACAACTCGATTTGGAGGCTTGGGGAGTGGAACGTACCAGACCAACAATGAGACCGTTGCGAACGTTGCTAAAGTAATATTCCCCAGTACCGTCTGGGCTAGTTCTGTACTGTGCGAAACGTTGCTTGAAGTCGATCATGCTTGTGAAACCAGCAATTTGACCTATGTGACCTAGTTTAGCGTTGCTACCCTAGAGTTGGTTTAAACGGCTGTGCAACCATACCAGTAGAATAACCAAAGATGAAGCCACCCATGGAGACACACAGGCCGAGGATAAACGATCTCCATGTGAGATACTTGACAGGGCTGTCATCGACGATAGCGTTCTTCTCGATGGCAGAGTCGGCGCGAGCAGGAGTAGGAGCTTGTGAAGAGAACGGAGAGTCTGGGGAGGCCTTGGCCCTAGTGAATATCTTTCCTACACCCATGGTGGATAATGCCGAAAGGCAGATAGTTTAATGAGCCACAGATAGACAGGCTGAGAGAGGATGGGAAACAAGAAAACAGCGGGGTGGAATTGAGGGACAGAGTTCATTAAATACAAAATCCAGGCAAACTCGGCAGCCTCCCCCCCCTTGGGGAGCCATAGGTACTGGGGGCCCGGATCTGGTGTCCCACGTTTGACCCGGGATGGGGCGGAGGAAATTGCGTCCTCCAGAAAAATTGTCTTCCCACTCCGTATTGTCTGAGGGTTCGTAGGGTGGAGAAGGTGGAGATGAAGGCATTGGGGAGGTTGATGTGCTGATCCACGTGAGGCTGGCCGCAACCGGTAACACATTCTTGCCCTGTACCTGCTTGTGCCTGTTAACTACTGTTTATGTTTGTTCGCTTGCGTTTGTCTTCTATTTACACATTTCTCCTTTTATTTGTTTTCAAAACATAAACATTGTTCTCCAGAAAGTCAAATGCTGGCGTTGGGTGCTAACGGCCAATGTCTGGGATCTGCATGCCACACATAGTGGTTGGCATCCGTGTTGTACGATAGTAGCCGAGCTGCCATTGCCACCCTTCTAGAAACCTGCGCTAATGAGTAATCGGGCTTGTGTGCGAATAATAATAGCATTATGGTACCTGGTTCCATATGCTCGCCGTGGGTACCCATTGTCAATGACGGAACAACATCCCCGTATCTGCGCGTCATGATGAACTCGGCCCCGACTCTCGCGTTGTAAGGAATCAGTTAATTACGCAAAGATTTTGAGTACTCCGTACGAAGTAGTCTTGGAGCTGTTCGAAATTTCCCCTTTTGCCGGCTCCTTGGCCCGTAGACCATGGCGCCACTAGAAAGGGTGGGCGCACTACATCGCAGAAAATTTCTTCTAAACAAATCGCCGCGCACTACTCTGCGGTGGGTCTATGGGTTCTTCAGAGCCTGGTCCGCCATGATCGTCCTGGAACTTGGAATTGACGATTGGAAATTTTTGGATTAACGTAGCTTGTGAAATTTACGCTGAATTTCTTAGGGGTAGACGAGGGCCTTTTTATATCGAGCAATTGGGGGGGGGGACCTTCCAAGGCTTATCAATGGCGTGCGTACTTTCAAACAGCTAGATCAGCTAGAGAAACACTCTCAAGCAGAGTCCCACCCAAGACTTCGGTCGACTCCCGTGCAGAGCCTGCGATCTGTTGGTCTGTTGGTTTATCGGCCCACTACTGCCCCAATCGGCACACCGAAGTGTCTTCTATCCCGACACCGTCAGCCGATCGCAAATGTCTCCAGGGCTCGACATGACGGCAATGACATCTGATCAAGGGAGAGTTAAGTATATCCTGACGCAGACGAAGGGCATAGATTTCTAATTATAGACCATCCCTGCTGGAATCATGCGACTACATAACAGCGAAGGCAGCTACGCCTGCGCACTCGGCATCCCGAGCACGGGATCGCCTTCAAGGGATAAACTGGCCGAAACCAGCGTTTTGTCGACCCACCCAGCACGCCCCTTCCGCGATCTACGGTGAATGGGCTGGGAAATCTCGCTCTAGAACTAGCTAATAATGGGAAATTTGGAAAGATTTTTTTTCCGTGGTCATCCTCCTTCCTTTTACGAAATAGGTACTGCATAACCCCCGTCTCCCGACCGAGTATGTCTTACAGATCGGTCCAATGCGCCTTGTGTTCACTGCCAATTTTGATCTTTGTCCAATGACACTCGATTTCAAGAATTTATTTAGAATCTGGCACTTGAAAATTCATCACTCGTTCTGAGTTGCCGGTCCGAGGAACTATCCCATTGAACTATACAAAGCCAGGCACGCGAGTCCCACCTTGAAAAGCATAATAATATACGGGGAGAAGTTTACACAGAACAAGGGCAGATGGGAGATGGGTCTCTAAGCTACTACTAACCAGTACTAGACATTCTGTGTATGCACATAACTCCGTATTTGCTCCGTACTGGCCCATGGAACCTAAGCATTCGCCCCGATACGTGGACCCGCCAGGTACCACCAACCTTGGAACGTTATACTGAGACAGTAAAAAACAAAAAAATACTGAAAAAAAATTATGTTCCGGCCTGCTGGGTTTGTTCTCATCGCCATAGGTTTCTGATTCAGTAGCTACCTGGTTATCTTGCGACGTTGTGTTATCTTCTCAATCAAGGGTTCCCTCCGCCACTGGTCGTTCCCGAGGTAACGCCGAGCCTGTCGTATGACATGAGTCTATCTTCAACCCTATTTTTTTTCTCGATTTTCTACGGTCTCAACTAGCAGTTTCCACCCTTCCAGGAGAAGTCCGACTACGTAGGTCATTGTAGACGGACAACGCACTTGGGACCTGGACTTGTTACATCCCTATCTAAGTGACCAATAAAAATCCCATTGATCTACCCCGTAGCCTGCAACACCTTGCAATCCAAATAAGCGTACAAATCGCCACGACAAGCATGTTACGACGCTAGTAAGGGGGTAAAGACAACTGGAATACTCATGGAAGAGTACAAATGAATGAATAAAGCTAAGGCTAGAAAGCCAATAGATGATGACAGGAGAAAGAGGCAAGAAGCAGGGAAGGAGAAAACCAAACAAACTGGAGATCGCCGGCATGAGACACATCTAGTGACCTCAATAGCATGCGTTATCTCGCATTTGTATTAGTACATACATCGCTCTCTCATTTATTAAAAAAAGGTGGCGCTCCGATAAATAATATACACCATGATGGCAAACCTTACACAACATTATGCAAGTGCATTCATTTCATTTTGGGCCGCAACTGGCTACTATTCTGCTTCAGCCTGAACCTATATGGGGCTTGGCACAGGTGATATTCTTGTTTTAAGAGCAGTCAACAGGATACTGTGAAATTTCATGTAGAAACTGTCCACTCTTGTCTACGTGTAGGAGCGGCTGGCTCTATCGGGTCCAGATAAGGCCCGCTTTGGCTGAACTACGTATCAGGGACAATTTAAGGAGATACCCACGTACCCACTCGTAAAAAGATAGCTTCATCTGTATTTGGTATATGCAGTATCATGAAGTCAAGAACTTTTGGTCCTGTCGACTAGGAGTCGAACTCCAAATATCATAAAAGCGTTCACAACTAGAGACCTTGGCGGAGCCCACGTTGGATGAACAGCAGAAAATGGACACAAATCAAACAAAGAAAATCTCAAACGCCCAACACCTCTGTGCACCCGGTATCAAAACCAATCGACCATATTACGAATGGGTCTCGTACCCACCACACGCAAAAGGAAAAGAACCTAACGACGCTGGGTCTTGCCCATACCACGCTTTCCAGAGAACTATTTCGGCAACGTTAGAATAATCACAGTAAGAAGAAAAAAGATATAACAGGGCAGAACTTACTAGATGCTTGGGAAGAGCAGCGGTAGTGTGTCGATCAGCCTCACCAGCACGAGCCATACGGTTCATCTGCTTCTGGCCGAGCTTGAAGAGACGTTCGGCCTTGGTACGGTTGGTGTCATCCGCAACACCATCGTTACGACGATCAGTAGCAGCTTGGCTGCGGGCACGGCTCTTGGCACGAGCAATGGCCTGGCGGGGATCATCGAGGTCCATAGCGTCACCGCCACCGACGTCCTCGCGGGTCGCAGTGCGGCCCCGGACTTGGCTCTGAGAGCGGGCCCGGGAGCTAGCAGCATCCACATCGTAGCCTGCAGAATCCAAGCCGCGCTCCATCTCGGACATCTTCTTAGCCTTTGCACTGCGGGGGATCTGTGCTCGGTTCTTCAGGGACTTGCGCATCTTGGCCTCGTTGCGCAGCAGGACCCGCTTCTCTCGGATCAAGTCTGCCTTCATACGGGTATCGGCGTCTTCGGCGTCTTCAACGCTCTCTTCGGAGTCGTAGTATCCATCCGCCTCCAGTTTCTCTTCCTCTTCTTCCAGCGCAGCAAGCTTGGACTCGATATCGGGGTCCACGAAGTCGTAGATGTTCTTTCCGTTCCAGACTTCGGGGATCTTATCGTGGTTCCAGTCGGCATCAGCCAATGTGTAGTCGCGCTTCATGTCGAAGTTGTAAACACCAGCACCACCGTTCTCCTCCTCCAGGTCGCGTTCCAGTCTCCGTCGGTTGGGGTCCTCCTTATCGTACTTCTTCAGTTCCTTGACTGACTCGGGGATGAAAGTCTCCCGCACGCCACCCATAGGCTGAGCAACGTGGATACGGGCGAGGACATCGCCAAGACGGCCACCTGGAGTTGCGGAGGCACTGCCAGACTTGAGCTTCTGTGATACTCGCTCAGCGAGTAGCTTGTCGCAGGCAGCGTTCTTAACAGCAGTCACACCCTCAGTGGTGGTGCAGGAGACCTGCAGCATTTCGACGTCACCGGACTTGAGAATTTCTTGAATCTCGGCTTGCTGCTCAGGGTCAAGGTCCTCAGGGCGGCGAACATCAATCTTGTTAACAACAAGGTACACAAGCTTGTTGGCGAAAAGGGGTTTGATGCTGTGGAAAAGCTTGATTTGGTCGGTAACGGAGTATCCGCACTGCTCGGAGAGATCCATGAAGTATAGGATAGCGGATCGCAAGTGAGCAACAGCGGTGATAGACTGCATTTCGATAGTGTTCATCTCCTCCAGAGGGTGATCAAGAATTCCGGGGGTATCAATGGCCTGAAAGCGCAGGTACTTGTAGTCAAAGTGACCGACGAACAACGACTTGGTGGTGAAAGCATATGGCTGAACATCGACATCCGCACGAGTGATGCTGCGCAAGAAGCTGGACTTGCCAACGTTGGGGTATCCACAGATTAAGAGGGTTCGGGTGTTGGGGTCGATCGAAGGGAGACGTCCCAAATGTTGACGAACCTGCTCAAGGTAGACAAGAGGGTCTTTCAAACGGCGGCAAATGGTGGCCATGCGACCGAGAGCGGCACGCTTGAGCTGCTTGCACTGGAACAGCGACTGGGCGTATTTAATAAGACGAACATAGTCGCGGCTGACAGTCTCAATCAAGTGCTTTGCCGTGCTAACTTGTCCGAGGGCAATACGGAAATGGTCCGCATCGTAAAGAGTGTTCATCAAATCCTTGTCTGGTGGGAATTAGACCCCACTCCGGAACTTCGGGCGCATGGTAAAACTTACGGAAGGGGTGAATATCTTGCAAGCGAGGGAATCCATCGAGAATAGCCTGGAACTTTTCACAGAAGGTCTCTTGAGTGTATTTGACCTTACGAGTGTAGAAACCTGCCGAGGGAAATTTTCGATTAGCGATGTTGCTTTATCGATAGCCGCGATAAGTCTTTTTTTTTGTGCAAGAGGCCGCCACTGTTTAAACAGCGAAAGGGTCTGAATTCAGGCCGGGATATATGAAATTTACCTCTAATACGGCTGATCTTGAAGCCAGCACGAATCTGAGTGGGCAGCTGGCGCTGGGTTCGGCTGAGGACGATATCCAGGAATTCCTGGCTGTTAGGCACAGGCGCAATCTAGCGGTGAACGGAATCAGTATGAGCTTTTCGAGAGAGGAACCAGCGCAGGACCAAACAAATCAGACGCAGACTCACATCCTTCCAAGTGGTCTTCATGATGGGCCACGGGGGTCGGGGGGGTGGTGACTCTGGAGTGGAAGTTGGGTCGAGTGTTTCTTATTTCTCCACAGAAAAAAAATTATCGGCGTATATTTTTCTGCCGGGCGGTGGCTATGCGGGGCCTGGGATTGGATACGAGCCGAAGCGATAGAAGCGATAGAAGCGATAGAGATCTTGAGCGGCAATTATTTACTCTGGTAGATTTTCTATAGATATTGGTGTCGTGGAATTGACCCTGGTGAGTCTCAGTGGGCTCTATTCGGGTGGGAGCAACAGGCATAATGTACATTATATTTCCATTATGTTACACAAGTCCTGATGCTAAGCCCCGCCCAGGCTTTCTTTTTCTTGCCCATGAGATCCATGAAGGCTAACCATCACAATTCCACACCAAATAAAGAACTAACTCCATTTTCTTTCCACTCCGAGAACTGAATCGATGGCCGGGCAGCAAACTTCGTAGCGGGGGCATAAATAAGACGAAAGGGGGCACACAACAAAGATGAACAAGAAACAGCAGACCATTACTCTAGTTGCACAAGTCTGCATTTGCATTGAGCAGAAAAGATAACCACAGAATCAGATAGGCTCGTCTCCGAATTCAAGTACCTAGGAAGATGGAAGTCAGTACATTGTGGTAGGCAGAGGCATATCGACTTTCGCTGGTCAACTTACAAGATCTACCCAGCCACCACCGCTGAACTGGCACTTGCTGGGACCGCGAGACTCAAATCCAAACGATTCATAGAAAGGAACCAGGTGATCATGGGCAATGATTGCAACACGATCAGCAATTTGCGCCTCACGAAGGCGGTGAATATAAGACTTCATCAAGGTGCTACCGACTTGCTTGCCCTGATGTTCAGGAAGGACTGCGAGAGAATGAATAGCGATGGTAGCGCCGCCCTCTTCGTGGCCGACAGCTTCATCATTTTCAAATGTCCAACGCTCGTTCTGCCAATTTGAAGGTAGACGCATCGACCTATCTGTCACGCAAGGTCCTGAAGTACGAGTGGCAATGATGTGTCCTACCAGTGTCGGACGAGGCTTGGGTTTTGTGTCATCCTTCAGAGGCAAGGTGAATAGACCGAGGCTGAGTTCGGGGCATCGTGACAAACGGTAGACGAACTGTTCAAATGTAAGTCAGTAAAGAAGCATTTCATTAACTTTTCAACAGAGCGACGGCGCGATTGATTGTGCCTCTAGATTTCTGTTCCCATGTTGAACTTTATCGGTGAAGCCATCTGAGATTTGGTCTTACCTTTTCACGAGAGCATCGCTCATTCTCAGGGAACGCATTCTCCACTACGACGCAGTCTTCGACGTTAGAAGTGGAGAGAAGTTGCACAAAAGGATGGAGCTCGTCAAGCTTAGTGCGCTGATGAGTTGGAGGGCGGCGGAGCCAGTATGGAAAGTCGGTTGCGTCCTCTTGATCCACCGAGACGTAGTCTTCGTCTACCTCCTCATCGCCATCCTCGTCGTCGTCCATAGGGAAGCCATTGGACAACGCAATTCCTGCGCGGTTCATGATACGAGACAGATCGTTATGGCCAGTGTTATCCAATGACAGATCATCCGCATTCGACAAAGGCCTAAGCTCCTGGTTCTCTTGTCCAGGCATAGACTCCGAAGGTTGCTCACTGGGGTCCGACATGGTTGTGACGAGAAGACCGCGAGGATAGAATCAAGGGATGGTGTATACCGCTATGAGGAGAGCGAAAGGGAATTGGTCGTGTGTGGGCAGGAGCACACTTCTCACGGCTGGGGTTTTTCTGCAGGGGGCTCGGCAGTGCGGCGCCAATCGAGATCGATATGAATCTGGACCGGTGGTGATTAGATTAATATGCAAGCGATTGCGGCTGAGGAACAGGACTTCAAGACGCCGCAATGAGATTTGAGACTTCGAAGATGCCTGTCTGGTCTGAGTTCTGGCCAGGGCAGATAAGAAATTTGCGATCCAGTGCCAGTGTGCGGCAAGGAGGGGCAGCGGGAGGTTTGGACGCAGGGAGGCAAGGAAGGAGGAATGAGAGAAGGAGTGGCTTACTGCGGTTGATATTCCGATTGAGAACGTGCCTTTCCGGTCGGCTGAAGGAGCTAACAATAATGAGAACAACTTAATCGCCGTTATACGAGATCTTTGAGTCCAGGTTCTTCCCAGTCCGAGTGGCGGGGCTTAAGTGATCCTTCCATGTACCGATACTTATATTTTGGCATGACTTTACATACTGGAGGAAGTACCTCTATGTACTGTACAAAGGCGGTCAAGTGTGGATCGAGCGATCGCGGGCTTCTAGAAGATCTTTGGGGCTAGAACTAGTTGAAAAACTTACTAGGATAGGCATTAGATACATGGCCATCCACTTGAGCCGAGTGGGGGCTCATTGAGGATTGGGTATTCCCTAGGTGATAAGCCTTTTTGTCACCTGTCTCGACTGCAGTAGTTGTGCAGCACTCAAGATACTTTTTTAGTTGCCTGGGGGATAAACCAGGAAGTACTACGCCTACGTAAGAACTCCCAGACCTTGATTCCATGATATCCGGGAAAAGACTCTTTGGGTCGTTTCATATATCGGTATAAAATGATATCAAAATTCAGAAATTTAAACATAAATACACTCATAAAAGAGCATCAAGTCGCCCTACATACACTCAGCTGTTTGATGCTTGACAAGCCTCTTTATACTTCAAACTCATGGGAGACTGCCGAGCACATCGATTGAGCATCTTTGTAGTTCAAGAGCACAATCATGCTTAATCAATTGCAAAGGCTCCATTTAATCTGTCCACTAAGTTCGTGCGGTCTTTCACGAGTAATTCGTGCCGATCTCGGCCAAACTCGGCAATCGCGGCTAAGTGCACGGTCCAGCAGTGAACGGGATGCGTCATGCCATTTCTTTATTTCTGCCTCGAAGCCCATTACTGTTGTTTATTGTCGTACTGTGAAGCCTGGGAGTTTATGGCCATGAGCTCCCGGGCACTCAACTGGTCGCGTACTTCGCTAGCGAAGGTAAGCACTAAACGAGGTGGAAATTCCTCGCAGGGACTGATTGTCGCATAGCACCCAGTCACACGGCCCAACAACTTTTCTTCCATACGCCCGCAGTATCATGTTGGGGGAGCTTCCCAGATCGCCGAGTTCTCAGATTCTAGCGCATGCCAGAAGGAAATCGGGCGCCGCGCAAAAGAAAAACAACTCGACCGTGTAAGTAGCTGCATGGCCTTGCATGGCCTTGGGCAAATCTAACCATGCGCTCTATAGGAATTCTTCCTAAGCCTATTGAGTTCCGCCTCGACAAAACGAGAAGCAAAACAATATCTCGCACGTTTCAAGGATGCATCACCTAAATCCGCCCAAATTACGACCGAAGAACCCCCGGAGAGTTCGCTGTCCCCGTCATTGCCCTCTGGGGTGAACCTCGGCTCATTCTATGGAGCTTCCAGAGCAGTATCTGAAAGCCCAGTTTTTCGCCAAGATACTACACCAGCCCCACGAGTTCAGGAACCATTTGAAAAGCTCCATTTGGCTTTGGTCAAAATAACTAACCCTCAACTGTTGGAAGACTCACTTATTGATGGGGTTGCAAAAACTTTATCTCAGCTTGTGCGTTTGGGCATGGCATGTTGTGTTGTAGTAGATCCAGGACATTTTGGAAACAGTGCAGCAACAAGACAAACGGCTATAGCTCAAGCCAACCGGTTATCGGCTGCTATTGACCGGCAGCCAGACTCGAAATCCTTCGGCCTGGATTCGGCCCTCTCGATATCAGAGAAATTCCCAGGTCTTCTCACAGTCGAATCTCGTAAGAATCTCATTGCTCCTTTACGGGACTCGCAGGTGCTAGTAGTACCTCCAATCGCCTATACCGAAGAGAGCCCCAAAGCCATTTCTGTTTCTGCAGATGATGCAGTCCTTGCTTTAACTAGAGAATTTGCAGGATTGTCTATCCGACCACACCCGGATGAAGATCCAGAAGCCATAGCTCAGCGAATTGATGCTCTGCAGAAGGAAGTCTCGGTCGATCGCGTGATTCTTTTGCATCCTCTTGGCGGCCTTCCTGCCTTTAGAGGTCCACAAGCATCACACGTCTTTATCAACATGGAACAAGAGTTTAATGATATACGGGAAGAGCTAATCCAACATAAGCAAGCGTTCCTCAGGGCCGGGAATGATGTTGTCAAATCAGCACGCTCATCTATTGATAAGGATGTCCTCGCCAGGATCGATGGTCATATCGAAAATCTTGAATTGTCACGGAAAACACTCGCATTGCTACCTTCAACCGCGTCTGGTGTGATAACATCGCCGCAGGAAGTTGCCAACTCTTCTCGGCAACCTCATATCGCGCCAGAATTGTCTGCGGTGGGGACTCGTCGTCAGCGGAACCCTCTTATCCACAATCTTCTCACCGATAAACCTCTCCTATCGTCATCTCTTCCACCGGGAAGACGGGACAGCGCGATCTCAGGACTGAATGACATCAGCTCATCCACGTCGCATACAACTTTCGTCAAACGCGGCATGCCTGTCACTCTCCTCCCAGACCCATTCGTGCAAGTCTGGAGCGCTAAGAACCAGCCACGTTTGAAACTAGACGATCCATCAATCGACCTCCCCCGGCTGGTTCACTTGATTGAGGACTCTTTTGATCGGAAACTTGATGTGCAGAACTATCTCGACCGTGTAAACGATCGTATCGCGGGTCTTATCGTTGCTGGAGAGTACGAAGGCGGAGCGATTCTCACGTGGGAAACGCCCCCAGGAGTTGTCGACGATGGAAGCGAAGAAAGTGTCGCGCGCATGGTTCCTTATCTGGACAAATTTGCTGTTCTGAAGCGTAGCCAAGGAGCGGGCGGTGTTGCAGATATTGTATTCAACGCGATGGTCCGCACCTGCTTCCCCGAGGGTGTCTGCTGGCGTAGTCGGAAAGACAATCCTGTTAACAAATGGTACTTCGAGCGGTCTGCTGGCACTTGGAAGTTATCTGAAAGTAATTGGACCATGTTTTGGACTACACCAAAGCTCCCTGAAAATTCTATTCGGTTTCAGGACTATGAGGCTGTTTGCCGGAACATTCAGCCTAGCTGGGCGGATAACAAAAGTGTCATCGACTGATGTATATAGAAAATAATATATCATTGTATTCCAAGATTTCGAAAGTAATTATTAGATCAATACCTATAGACCCCCAAGATTGACTCGTGGCTGACATCGCGACTGCTTCAATCTTAAGGTTGCGAAGCCAGATGGACAGGTGCCTGGAACTAACATAAGCATCCAGTCAGACGGAGTCTTTATCATAACTTAGACGAGCAAAGCAGGTAAACAAGTTTCTGGGAGAAGGCTCAGATAGGGCAGAATACGGACCACAGGTCCCGCTGGATTCCATTTTCATGAGTCTAATGCCAGCACTTCGTGAGGGTGTAAGATCCATGGATATGGGCTGTCATGCAGGCCGGAGATGAATTCCGATTTCGCCCAAGTATATTTTCTTAGTCAGCACATGGGGCAGATTCAACTTCATCTACCATCCGTCTCTTACCTCGCATATCAGTACGTGCGAAGCATTCCCAAGTCTATATAGGCGGCTATCCTTGGATTTATCGTACAATAGCTCCAAATGTGCGTCTTTGATCTCCGACAATGAGTGACAATAGCTTGGAGGCGGCCTTCACCTACCATGAGCCTTCAATTGCGACTATACTCAATCTATCAGTGTTCCTCGTGGTACTGAACTTGCTAAATATCTGCCTTGACAAAATAATCTATTGTGGCCTCATTGGTCAGATACTCCTTGGAATCTTATGGGGTACGCCAGGCGCAAAATGGCTCGATCGTGAGACAGAATCTGCTTTCCAACGGCTGGGCTATCTTGGGCTTATAATGCTAGTATATGAAGGTAAGTCCCCGCCCTTCATATTTAAACATTATTGCAATGTGTGTTGAACAGATAATAGGAGGGTTGGCAACGTCAATCAAGGCTGTTAGAGCAAATGCGAAGTTTTCTCTCTGTGTGGCAGCTACTGGCATTGGAGCCCCTATAGGCCTCTCCTTCATCTTGATGGAACTGGTCGGAGCAAGTCCTTTGCAATCTTTCACTGCAGGCGCAGCTCTAAGTGCAACGAGCCTTGGAACTACATTTACAATATTATCAACAACAGGCCTAATCACTACCCGTTTGGGCACAGTTACAACGACTGCCGCGATGCTGGATGACGTTGTAGGGCTTGTGATGGTCCAGATTATCTCAAATCTGAGTGATGGAACTTCAAATTTCAGTACTATCAAAGTCATTCGGCCAATTTGTGTTTCTATTGGCTTTGCACTAGGGCTTTCTCTGCTATGTGTATTCGCTGTTGTCCCGATCTTTCGGTCTATCCTATCTGCCAAGTTCAAGGCACCTGGTTTTATGGGGACTTTTCAATGGGCATTCATTTACCAAACTAGTATCTTGGTGGGGCTTGTAGCCGGCGCATCTTATGCGGGCACATCAAGTCTTTTTGCGGCCTACCTGAGTGGTGTGATAGTTACGTGGCTTGACAATCTAATTGCGGAGTCTAAAGTGCGACTCGCTCCTGGTAATGAGGTACACCAAAGAGGGCCACAGTCAGATAATGTGGCTCAGAGCCCTAGCACATCTCATATCGACACCAATGCTATTGAGATACCAACAGGTAAGGAGGTCTATGAAAAATTTTACCGCCAACCGGTCAGCCGAATTCTTACTCCATTGTTCTTTGTGAGTATGATAATCCAATCTCACAATTATGATACTAACCTGAGATACAGGCATCTATAGGATTTGCAGTTCCTATTACCAAGATGTTCAAGGGACACGTGGTGTGGCGAGGGCTCGTTTACGCATCGCTAATGGTGGTTGGGAAGATGGTCACTGGAATTTGGCTTATGAGATTCTCAATGCAACCCATTCGGAGTCTTATGAATTCAGTCAAGATCCCGTATCCCCACATCTTTTGCTTTGCCAAGCAACCACGAGATGGTAAACAACTGGAAATGGCACATGGCCCGGATGAAGCCCCTGCCCAGGTCCTCGAACAGCACCGGGAGAAACCGAACAATCAACCCGATTCTCACACAAATAAAGCCAAGGCTCGTGGAAATACTTCTACTCCGGGCCTGGCGACCCAAAATGCACTGCAAGAAGAACCTCAGACAGCCATCACATCTACCTTACCTCCAAAACCGCGATCGCTGTACCCATCATCCGTTCTGGGGTTGGCAATGGTCGCAAGAGGAGAAATAGGATATCTCATCGCCTCTCTAGCACAAAGCCAGGGCATGTTTGAAAATGGGTCTTCTGAAATTTCTGACATCTACTTGGTTGTCATTTGGGCTATATCTATTTGTACCCTTCTTGGTCCAATATGCGTGGGTAGCCTGGTCAAACACGTGAAAAAACTACAAGCAATTCGAGGGACGTCCGGACCCGACCCGTTAGGAGTTTGGGGAGTCTAGTCGATCTTTTATCCTTCTATGAATCCAATGCTGAAACCGAGGATCGAATGATGAGGATCAGTAGTCGAATGAGAAGGTGCTTTTGTATACTGCGCAGTGGGGGGGTTACTAAGCCGGGCAACGTACGTCATGGGGGATCTGATCTCACGATCTCATCTCCCTCAGAACGTCTGTTCTCGACATCACCTTTGAAAGATGAACGGGGATGCACAGTCAGGCCATGGGCCTGATGCAGGCCGCTCCAGCATCAATCAGAGAAAAATGTAAGCCCTGATTGCCCTCGCAAGCTCCTCCAAAGCTAATACTCCCCCCAAGCATCCACTGGGCACCGCTGAACGTAGGCCTGGAACGGCGACTACAAACATGCCTGGTGCTCTGTCACACCCTCACAATCGCAATTTTCCTCACGATCTTCTTCTTCACTTGCGCAATCCCGCTCTTCTGGCCTCTTCTCTTCCCCTACCTCGTCTACATCACCCTTTTCTCCACCGCGCCAACCTCCGGCGACCTGAGAGGCCGCAGCCCATTCCTCAAATCTCTCCCCATATGGAAGATCTACGCCTCATACTTCCCTGCCCGCCTCCACCGCGAGCAACCCCTCCCCCCAACAAGAAAATACATCTTCGGCTACCACCCGCATGGCATAATCTCGCACGGTGCCTTCGCTGCCTTCGGCACCGAAGCCCTGGGCTTCTCAAAACTCTTCCCCGGAATCACAAACACCCTGCTCACCCTCGACGCGAACTTCCGCATCCCCTTCTACCGCGAGTATGCGCTCGCCATGGGCCTCGCCAGCGTCTCCCGCGAGTCCTGCGAAAACCTGCTGACGAAAGGCGGCGCTGACAACGAGGGTATGGGTCGCGCGATCACGATCGTAGTCGGCGGCGCGCGCGAGTCACTCAATGCGCAGCCATACCACCTCAGCCTTGTGCTGAAGCGGCGAAAGGGCTTTGTCAAGTTGGCTATCCATACGGGCGCGGATCTGGTGCCTGTGCTCGGGTTTGGGGAGAATGATATATACGAGCAGGTGGATTCTGGTCAGCATCCGTTTATTCATAAGTTGCAGATGCTTGCTAAGTCTAGTATGGGGTTTACGATCCCATTGTTCCATGCAAGGGGCGTTTTTAACTATGATGTTGGGTTGATGCCGTATCGGAGACCGTTGAATATTGTTGTTGGAAAGCCTATTCCTGTTATGCAGCAGCAGGATCGCAATAAGATCGATGATGCTTATATTGATCAGTTGCATGCGGAGTATGTTAAGGAGTTGCAGCGCTTGTGGGACCAGTACAAGGATGTTTATGCCAAGGATCGGGCAGGAGAACTTGAGATTACGGCTTAAGTGGATGGGATTCATCGTCAAGGATTCAGGTTTGAGATCTTCCCCCTACCCCTACATATTGCAGTAGCGTTTTTGTTAGGTCTATTGTTCATACTGCATTCTCTTTCTGAATAGTAGATACATCTTGCATTCTCTAAGGCATCTTTCGATACCCGTGTAGCATATGTTCATCATGAAAAAAAAAAAAAAAAAAAGATAAGATCAATAAAAGGTCAAAAATACAATGCCGCCAAGAACAAGTGGAGCACGAACGAAACAAGCATTAAAACAGAGAGCATGAACATGTATGATATATACAGATGGAGGGGTATCAGATCAACAGAGAAGCGTCAGTATAAGCATAAGAACGAGGGATGTTCAGGCCTCAGAGAATTATAGAGGGGGAGAGTTGGGGGCAGTAGTAAAGTTCGGGGTAGTCGCATCCGAGGGGGCAGAGGGAGCAGAGGGAGCAGGAATGGGAGGAACAGGAGCAGGCATCTTCGGAGTGGGAGTAGGAGTCGATCTGGCTGCGCTGAGGGCAGAGACCTCGGCGGATGTAGAGATGCGCCGACTATCGACCGAACCACGCTTCACATGCCCAACTTGGATCATTTCATCCAGCATTCTGGAGACTTCATCCATGTTCTTGGTGCGGTCTTCTTCCTTCCCCTTGTCCTTCTCTCCCGTGTCGGTCTTTTGAAAGGCGGCTGGGATCTTGGGGCTAGCAACCCTGTCCGTGACGCCGTTGGTTGATTGAGGGCTGTAGACCTCCGACGCCGTTGATTCACGCGGGCTCTTTACCTCCGGAGATTGAGCCTCATTAGTCACGGCGGCGTCGCGATGTCGAGCAGCAGATCTCAGGGCTGAGAGCATACGGTCTTTGTCGTCAAGCTGGATGCGGAGTTCATTGATCTCATGGTCTTTTTCGCGAAGCAGTGCGGTCATATCGGGGTGCTCAGCAATGGTGGCGTTGACTGGCGCCTTGACGCCTATGGATGAGGTACGGGAGTTGCTGGACCGCCTGGCTTGGAGGAGACGTCGTTCAAGGGTGGAGATGTACCGATTTTTGTCGCCCAAATCGGCCTGCAATGCAGTGACTTGGCGTTGCAAGCTGGCTCTTCCATCACCAAATTCGCCCATGTCATCCTCTTCCTCATTGAAAGAGGCACCGGGATATGTTGCCCCAGTCTCGGTGCTGTTTGTCGACATAAAAGAGATAGGTCGCATAGAGTTATGAGCACCCAGAGTAGAATGACTAGCGGATGACCGAAGCGAGCGACTTCCAGCATCAGTGCCGGACATCCTCGAGAGACGTCCGAAGGCAGAAGTCAAACTGTTATGACTGTTGACTCCAGTGGACTTGGAACTCAAGATGAGGCGGTTCAAATGTTCAATTCGCTCCTTGAGCGCCGTGCGCGCTAGCTGCATTTCCAGAACCTGCTCTTCGTGACGAACCTGAGCCTCTTGTTCGAACTTCGCTTCGTCCCAATTGGTTTCCTTCTCCTGCTGGGCCTTAGCCTGGGTATCAAGCTGGCCCCGAAGAGATTGAATCTCCATGCGGTAGCGTTCCAGCAAAACGCGGCTACCATCACCGCCGCCAGCGCCATATGCTTCCTCTGCTTTCTTTGCGTGGCTGACAATGTTGTTTTTGGCTCGCGCAGCAAACTTCAACGTATTGATAGTTTCACCAGCAGTGGCGTTCACTCCGGAGACCAATTGAATCGTACAGAGAATACTAACAAGCGAGCCACCCGAAAGCGCCCCCTGCAATAATCTCGTCAATTTGCTATCACGATATGGCAAATGTCGGCCTTCTTTATCCATCGCATTTCCTTGCTTATCTTTCGCATCGGAGAGCTTCGAGATAATGTTACCCAAAGTGAGCAAACTCTTGTTAATGTGCGCGCCCTCGGTTCGGCGCTCCTTGTCATCGGCTGCACGTTCGGAACCTGCCAGATCAATCAGACTCAAAGTGGATACACGGACTCCACCAGGTGCGATTCCAGATCTCTTATCCTGCGAGTTTCCTGAAGGCACTCGCTCTCGACTCTCAACAACGATCTGCACAACAGCGTGACTTCGAGAACTTCGAGAGTTGAATTGAGTGCTACTGGTTCGTCGAGCATGATCACCTCGTGCAATCACTCGGAGAAGCTGGGTCGGACTCTGGACAATCTCTTCCTTGAGAGGAGTTGCATACACGCCTCGCTTGCTGTCCTCACGGAGCTTAATTTCTTCTTGGGGCGCCGGAGCGCCGCCATTCGTGTTCAGGGAAGCGGAAAGCAGGTCGTGGATCTTTTCGTTATAAATTTCGAGATAGCTGACGCGAAGTAGGAATTCTCGGTGCGGAGTCTCTCGAATGAAAGAGAAAATATCTGTAATAGCGAGCGGAATAACACCAGGCGATGTCGCAGTTCCCTGCATCGAGAACGTCTTTCCAGTACCGGTCATACCGTATGCAAAGACGGTTCCATGGTAGCCCTCCATGACCCGCCGGACCAGCCGTTTCGCTGCGGAGTCGTAAACCTTGGCATTGTTTTCGGTTGGTGTGAAAACGTTATCTAGCCCATAATTAGTCGTTTGATCTACAGTAGAGATAAACATCGAACCATACCATAATAGTAGTCTCCTCCGTCTTTTCCACGGTGGGAAATTAGACTTTGTCGGCCATCGACGGACCATTCGCCGTGATTGCGTGGGGTTTCGCCCGCAGTTCCGTCAGGCCGCACACGCACACTCACAATAACATTGCCCTTGATCTCTTTTGATTTCGAACCTGACTTGACTGTGCTGGCTACACTGGTCTCATTGTCGTCCTCAAATGTAGTTGCACTCGTAGAGACAGAGCCTTGTGCAGACGAACTTCGGCTGTGAGATGGGGAGCCCTCGGGGTCGCGTGAATTCATAATGGAGTTTCCATCTCCGTTACCATTCAACAAAGACGGCGTCTTCGAGCTGCGGTAGCTGCTGGTAGTGCCGTTGGAAAGTCGCGAGCTTCGCTTGGGCTTCGCACCGGCGGGGTTGGAGCCGGGTATGCCCGACACCGTTGAAGCAGTCAACGGGCGCGTGGGAGCCTTGGGTGGCTGTGGGAAAGCCGCAATGCTGATTGTTCGGCGAAGAGTCTTTTCGGGGCTCCCTGGTACTCGCCCACTGGAGGCAGACCGGACTGCGCTGAGATTGGAGGTAGAATTGGAGGTTGAGAGAGGGGAGCGGGCCGCAGAAGGAGGGCGGGGGCTGGACGGTGAACGCAGCTTGGAAAGCTGTGGTGAAGCCGCTCGTGGTAAATCTGATCCTCCGGGGGATAAAGCAGTGCTCTTCCTGGCCTTGGGATTAGGGAGGGCTGGGACTGCGAAAGACCCGGTTGGCGGCGGGTTTGTTGACGGCCGCGAGGGCGTAGGCAGAGCCGATGTGGAGGCCATGGCTTTTTTCGACTAAACTGCGCAGGCGCCAGAGGCTACACTAAATGCGCAAGAACAAGGATCTTGGAAATCAACAGGTCAATTCAGAATGTCAGAGGTAACCGCCATGCGTGTGGAGAGTGATCTAGACCAGTGGAATCGGGCGGAGGGCTTGGAGACTGGGGGGGGAGACTTTGCAATTAGTAAACCGACGCTGGACACATGCAGACCCGAGCGCCTCTAATCTTGAGCCGAGAACCAAGAAATCAGGTGGCGAGAATCACAGTCTTTTGACAGTGTTTGTGAGAGACTCGGGCACTCACTGCTTTTGTAGCGATCATGCGTTGCGACCGCAACGGAGGCAGACTCGGGAAGGAAGCGCCACTGCCGCAGGACGTTGAGAACGAATGGGTGTTGCAGAGGCAAGAAAGCAAAGCAAAGCAAAGCAGAAGAGGCAGAGAAAGTTGGGGGGGAAACGGAATGAAAGTGCGCCCCCGGTGGCTTGAGGATCCAGATAACCGCGGGAAAAAGGCGATTGTTTTATTTGTTACTCCGTCCTTGGGCTCCAATCCATTATTCGCTTTGCATCAAAGAACACGGGGAAAACGGCCCTTTCAATCTGGCCGGACCTTTCTTACTCCTTATCACTTGCAGGTGTGTCTCTACGTAACATGAGCCTGGCAAGGTCTACTAGGGGAGTCTTCCCCTTCAAGACAGTTTGATAGTAAAGGGAAAGGGGGGAAGATGGCGTAGGAGCTAAAGCAGACAATCACAGCCTAAAGCTCGAAGGAGTCAAGACCTGGAAGCTTAGGCCAATGGCAGGAGTGACAGGGAGAGAGAAGGGCCAGAGGCATGAAAAGGGGGACGAATCGACGCTGGATGGTGGAGTCCCGCCCGATAATTGGGCTGTGGAAGAAGCTCCTGTTGGCTCCTGGACGAGCAGAGAAATTAAATTGGTGCTCCATGGTCTCCATAGTTCGTTGGTAACTTGGTCTGGGATTTATCCGGGAAATCATCGCCCATCGTTACAAGTCCGTCCCATGTGTCCGTCACGACGACGATCCTTATTCCGCTACTCCCAGAGATCATCGTCTCTGAACTTTATTCTCGACTTTGTAGGTACTCCCGAGGGTCATTACGAGCGATTGCCTGCTGATATAACCTTCCAAGGTTGGAAGTACTTAAAACCTCAAGCCTGAGGATATTTATTCTGTACTTCCCAGGTTCGTACGTACAGACCATGTACCCACCCAATATAAACAATCCCCACCCTGACAGCTCTTCAGCATCCTGCTCGGGACCGCAATTTCAATCGCAGGATCTGGTGATCATCCGCTGCTTACCCTTCCTTCGAGAGGCCCAACGTGAGGGTTCCCGCTGTCACGGTCTGGTGCTAAAAAAAAAAAAAAA
>KZ118898.1:22784-75762 GCA_002153405.1 Mycosphaerella populi pn0402 | reverse complement strand
ACGCACAGCTCGAAGCCCTGCTCGATGAAATAGCGGATAGCCCAGGCGTCGCGGTTCAGGTCGCCGGAGGCGAAGCCCTGGTAGGCGGTGTCAAAGAAGGGGAAGTGGTTGCGCTCGCGCATGACGGCGGCGATGGTGCGCCATTGGTCCTGGGTGGGGTCGACGCCGGTTGGGTTGTGTGCGCAGGCGTGGAGGAGGATGATGGAGCCAGCGGGCGCTGCCTGCAGCGCTTGCACCATGCCATCGAAGTCGAGGCCCTTGGTTTTGGGGGAGAAGTAGGGATAGTTTGCGATCTTAAGGCCGACGTTGGTGAAGATCTGGTTGTGGTTGGCCCATGTCGGGCTGGAGAGGTAGATGGCGGGCTTGGAGGGGTGGAACTTGGAAAGGAAAAGACCTCCCAGGTGGACGGCGCCGGTTCCCGAGATCGTTTGCAGAGTGCAGACCTGGAGAGTAATTGGTGTTAGTACTTGCTTTTTTCGGGTATGCATATGCCCTGAGAGCGTTGCATATCTGACAAGTCAAGACCGTGTCGGATCGACATACCCGTTTCTCTTTGATCGCGGGGCTCTCCGCGCCTACTACGAGCTTCTGCGCGGCCGAAGTGAGATCAGGCAATCCGCCGATGGCAAGGTATTCGTGGTTGAGATTGGGATCGTTGTGAATTGCGTCATCGGCCTGGGCACTTTACGTTAGAAATTGTGTTACCCAAGTAATGTTGGTAAAAAGAAAAAAGGAAAAGAAGGAAAAGAAAACAAGACAGATCCATTGCCACGCGTGGGGGCAGCTCACCTTCTTAACGACGGGCAAAATCCAGGGCTTCGCATTATCGTCGCGGTAAGCACCAATTCCCAGGTCGATCTTCTTATCAGAGGTATCTTCGCGGTAGGCCTTTGCCAGACCAAAGAGAGGGTCTTCGGGGGCCGCAGCCACCGAAGACGCAGTGAACACGGACGGGTTGGAGGAGCCCATGATGTGTGAAGAGAGATTGGAAAGACGGAGGCGCGCAGATTCGGCGGGAGAGGAGGCTTGATGTTGACGGGTCGCCATGTTTAATTTATAAATATTTCCAGAGTTTCCCCCGGAATTGTCGCCGGAACCTTGGAAACCTTGCTGCTTGCGTTCACCGGATGGGAATAGGAATGAGGGGGTGGAGACCGCGCGGTTAAACCAGGTTGCGGCGATTGTCATACAAAGAAAACAAAGACATGTAATCGCACGAGAACTGCTGGCCTATCTAGGTAAAACTGGTTTATATACGGACACTCTGTTCGTTTCGCACTGGTCCCTCGGGTGGTCGAAAGCCGAGGAACTTTCCGTATTTTGTTCGCATGACGAGTTGGGCCCTTCACATGCGCCGCATGTGCTTGACATATCTTAACCTCTTATCAGGGCAATAACTTCTACAGGTTATCATCGGCGTCTATGCTGCTCTACTTGTCGAGTTCTGACAATTACATCGCGAGAAAATCTTTCCTCTCCTGTATCACCATACACATGGTCTGATCCCTTCGCACACGAAAACTGTGTGTCATCGCCGAGCATTTGGGGGGGAAAAAAAGACGCAGTGGAGCCCAAACTCCGGGTCCTTAACATTGCCTGATTTGATCCCCTGACAGTTTAACCGCCCGCACAGGTTGTTTCTTTTCTTTCTCGCTATTTGGGGTATCTATACCCGCAGCGACATGCCCGCAGGCTGCCGTGCGGAGTCCGCATTCTCGACTATGCGACACAATCTCTCCGTTAAATTATCGAAGGGTTACGAGTGAAGCGTATTTTGTTTATATTGCGCAATACCCATTAAGCGAATTATCTCGTTGGTTTTTCATTTCAAACATACCTAGGCGAGAGAGATAGTATGGTTTGTATTTCAACCCCACACTCATACTAGTATTTACTCCGTGTTGAGCCCATGAGGGGAATCATCCCAGAGTGGGAATTCCCCCCAGCCCTAAAAAACAAACCCCAGAGTCCCCTCAAAACAAAAAATTCCCATGATGCAAGCCCTCCGCACCGGTCTCAAAGGCCGGCTGGAGTCGGAGCAAGTCCGTCTCCTGCCGTCTTCCCCACAGTAACCCCCGGAGTCTGAGGCCAAACAGAAGTACACAAGGCTCCGGGCTATTCGGCGCTCCGGCCAGCAACCCGGCGCCGGTACGGAGGCGCTCTCCCACCGGGGCCTGGCCGCCATGACCTCAATTACAGGTTTACCTCATTGCCTATTACGTGCTCTGCAACGAGGCTTGAAGGGCTGTAGCCCTGGGCTCCCCCCCACAGTTCTCTCCGTGGTTTTGAGCCTCCCCACAGCCTCGTATCGGTTCCCCTAGTTTGGGATTTGGGGAGGTTTCAGGTGATTGGTGTATAAATAGCCACAACGCACGCTTCTGCTACTACATAGCAATTTACCTGATACTGGGCCCTTGCGTAGATAACATAAGACTCAAAGTAACGGTAAATACTTTATGCATTTATGCATTCATATGGAGAAACTTCTCATACGCCGTCAAGCTCTACATATTTACAGGTTACATGTGATATTCCAAAAATGGGATCTACAAGCCCGTATATTCTTGACTATACATAACGTATATGCAAAACAGATGGGGAGAAATTCACAGTGGGTGGAATGCGACAAATTCAAACGCGCTTTTCCAACCAATCTCTTAACGCCAGGTGTCGAGAAACCTAGCTCTCGAAATGAAACAAATCAGGGGAAGTTGAAGAGAAAAAAACAAAAGGACCCCTCCGATCCGAACGCCGTACCCATAGCATAATGATGCATCATGTGACCAGAAACCAATATCATATCCAAGCAATAAATCATGTACTCGTAAATTCAATTCGAAAAAAAAGATCTGCAAAACCGATAGCTGGCAATAGATCATGGATGTGGCTGCGCTGTATCCGGCTGATCCGGAGCCTCGGCAACAGAAGCATGTGCCGGCACGGTCGGAGTCGTCGCACCGCTTCCCCCAGGGCTCGGGTTTTCACTGGGAGATGCAGTGGGAGGCTCGAGGCCATGAGCGCTGGTGCGGACGCGGAACTTGTCACGGAGGCGTGTGCTCAGGCGGTTGCGGCTGCGCTGGGTACTAGCGTCATCGGTCGGCGGCTGCTCATCTTGGGATGCTTCGCGGACGTGACGGAGGGCAGCGAGGCGCTCTTCCACGGTGGCATTGCGCATGCGGCGCGCGTTCAGGTAGTTTGTTAGGCGGCTGTGGGAATGGCGGGCTGGGGTCTCGGCGGGTGTGGCGGGTTCCTCGGGCGTTTCTTGTGGGTGTTCGGCATGCTCTCCTTCCTGTTCGCCATTTTCTTCTGCCTTAGGTGGGTTGAGGTCGATGCGACTGTGATGGAGAGTTAGTATTATAGTCACTAATGAGAGAAAGGGTGACATTGTATCAGATAAAATCCGGGTGTTTAGATAACGTACCACAGAGGACAGGTTCCTGAAACGTTCACCAGCCATGGATCAATACAGTCCGGATGGAATTGATGGTTACACGGCAGCACACGAAGATCTTGGCCTTTGACGAAATCGTCGGTGCAAATGGGGCATGAGAAGTTTCCTGCTTCGGGCGCAACATTGGGCTTTGATTCCGATGCCGGGGCGTCAGGTTTCTTAGGCGCCGAGTTAGTCGTTGGCAGCTCGGATTCCGCTGGGGTCGTGATAGCCTCGACATCGACATTCTCGGAGCGAGGCGGCGAATGCTCGCGGGAAGGGTTCTCACTACCCTCCATTTCGATGTCCCGCTTGGCAGCGTCAACGCCGTCGGCAGGCTGGTCGCCGAACTTGACGATTGGAATAGTTTCGAGCATTGCTCTTGCTACTCCTCTTGCTCGACTTTGCCGCGGTCGTCCTGCTATGCGACGAGGCCCATATCTCTCTGGATGACGGTGGGCGCGGACCGCACCGGTGATGATGATACCCAAAAACAACGCGGTGATGATACCCGTGATACTGTATAGGATAATCATAGCTACATGAGAACGGTTAACTGGATACAGACCCGTCATAATGATTTGGAGATTGGGTAAAAAGGAAGACCAGCTACGAACCTGTATTGGGACTGTTGCCGCCCCCGCCCCCATTGCTAGCGGGGTTGACATCACTGCCGGTGAATCCACCAGCACTGGACATCGGGACGATAGTGACAGCGGACTTATTAGAATCGAAAAGGGATTGTAAATCAGTCGAAGCATGCAAACTAGTGACAGTGAAGAGATTGTCGAATTGTCCTGTAGATTCATCCGACGAGGTGATATTACAAATGGAGGCCGATGAACTATATAACAATATAGCGGCCGGTGGAGGCTGAGCAGTCAGTAGATTGGCGAGCGTATCGTCGACTTTCAAAGGGCCGGGATAGTCGGATAGATCGCAGGGTACGCAAGCAATTGAGGAAGGACTCAGCCCCAGAGAATCGGTCGCGACAACCTTAGTAACGTTACCGGCAACGTGGTAGGCCTGGAAGAAGAAATCAGGCCTGCTTACTGGCTCATGTGGCTGAGTGGCTACACACCTGTTTGTCACCGTTGTCCAGGCGCTTGAGGGTCTGGGTCAACGGTTGCAGAGGCTGGCCGTTGAGAGGACCTGGGGCCTGGAGGCGAAAAAGGCTGGCGGAGGGGGAGAGATCCTGGGAGTTATTTGAGGGCGAGACAATGATCGCCTGCACGGTGACGAAAAGAGAGAGGAAGAATAAGGCCTTCATGGTTTATTTTAACGGGTGACGGCGGATACGTGGGTGGGGGGTTCATGGGCAGCATTAGTCAGGGCGAGTCCAATCCACTGAGAAGGGCCCAAAGGAAAACGATTGAGACGTCGAATGAAGGATGTGGAGATGCATGAGAGGGACGAGCCGGAAAACAGGGAATAAAAAGCACAAAAAGAGGGGAGGGCTAAGGCCGATCGTCGTCAGGATCCCCGTGGAGAAGGCAGATCGGTTGGATCATGACGATAATTATCCCAGCAGGTTCGGCTGTTCCATGGTCGACTTACCCTTTGGAGTAAGTCGAGCCATGGATATCCAATCCCATTGTGGTCATGTTGATTACTCGATCCCAAGAAAGATGGCTTATTAGATACGCCGGAGGCCCCATCTCGACTATGAATAAGTTCTACACGACCCGCCCGCACTGGGGGTCGTATTCAGGTCGAGCACCTGGGCAGTCGTTTCTTGGCCGACAGAGGGGCCTGTACGAGATCGAGGACTCAATCAGAAGCGGTTCTGATACGGAGTAGCGAGCCTTTCTCAGCCAATCGATCTGTGCCATATCCCATGTGCCCCCCCGAAGATCATCCAGCTATCATTGACAATCGCCCAATGGGTGCCAAGCATATGATGCGAGAGCTGCATGAATATAGCTTTTGGTGGTGATTAGTGGGATTATGGCAAACTCTATGGCTGATCGCCGAGGTGAAGTCTTTGGAGAGAGACCGGGGACTCCACTCCGATTGCGGCGCCACAGATAACATGTACTTTGTACTTGTACGGAGTACTTGTGTAATCTGTATTCCGTACCGATGATACTCTATATAACATCTGCCTGGGTACCTGAGTATACAGCATTACTGAGCATAAGAGAATACGAAAGTTGTCCCTTGGTAAAATCTCCAGTCCCCGCGCCACTCCGTCCCCCCATGGGCCCGTCCAGAACCAGATTCGACAGATCACAAGGCCCTGCCGCACTTTCTACATTCTGCACTTTCTACATTCTGCACTTTCTACTCCTGGTACTTTCTACTCTGCTTATTCCCCAACTTTTAACTATTAGCCTCCTACCATCTTGACACTCCGTGATCGTCGTGGTAAGCGGTAAAAGGGCCCGAGGCCCTTTGGGCTTTGGGCCTGCACACCTGAGACAAGTAGCCCGGACTGCCCCCGCTCGCGATTCCTTCCCTATCGCGATGCTGATCGTCGGCTCTTAGGGTTGGATATGCCTCCCCGCACAAAAGCGAGCATTGACAGATGTAGGCTAAGCGAGCTAAAATGACATAGAGAAAAGAAGAAGCAACGGGGGAGGGGGGGCTCTTCAGGGAAGTCTCCATTCTTTGATTACCCACAGCAAGTTTCATCTCAAAGAACGGAACGTGAAAGGAACCGCCGTTCATTAGGCGCCCGAACCTTATTAGCCCTGATGTCTTTGATTGCTCTTTGCTTCCCAAACACTTGCAAGCGCTGCCACCACACCCCTCTATACCTCCTTTCGTCCTACTGCTTAACCGGGTATTCTTTCCAGAGCCACTTATCACACGCACCCCCCTCAAGCCCCCGACACTGAAGTTCTACGGTTCTGATTTGCGGAGACCCAAGGTGGAGAGGTCGAGGCTCCCATAGACCGGCGTACAGAAGAAGGGAGAAAAAAAATATGTCTCTCAAGTGCCCCCAAAAAAATAGACCGTGGTCCTAGACCACGGAAAATTAGTCGTTGAATATTAATAGTTCTTTATTCGTACTCTGCCCTTTCTCCCGCCTTTAGCTTTTACTGGCGCGGCTGCACCCGCATTCCGGTCTTTTTCATCTTTCCAACCCCCCTCTCCTTCGATCGACACTCTGATCCACGGGGGCAATGAGAGCTTGATCGTGCTGCACCCCATCTCCTCATCCTCATCATCCTCACCGGGCCGCGGCGCCATGCGTCGCACCATGCCTTCCCAGGAACCCGATGCCCGGTCGGCGTGGGAACGTCGATTCGACCGCAAACCCGTGTCGACGTAGGTTGAGCGTTGAACCCACTGCCCCTATCATGCACTGACCTGGCCAGGAACCCCATCTACGCTGACCTCGACGTCGAACACAACGAGCTGGCTCAGACATGGAAGACCTTTATACACCATCTACCCCCGGAGGATCGCGTGCAATGGGAGTCCCGACCCCAGGCAGCTGCCGATGTCCACACCCTTATGCAAAACCTACAGAGTTATTGGATGGCGCGTCCTCGACAACGACCCTTTCGTCGTGTCATCACTCTATGCGACAAATTTCTCCCTACTGTTGACACCCATACCGTCGTCCTCTCCGTCCTGCCTGATGGCGCTCGCTATTATACCCCTCTCCTTTATGCCGTCCTACAATCTGTGATCAAGGTGGGTCATATGTTGGAACTCGATGAGCACGCCTCCGAAACCCTTGCTAACAATCCATCGCGATCAATCTCTAGGCTTCATCAAACTACCCCTTAGTAATAGAAGGATTCATGACAACGATGCTCGATATTAACCTTGCCCTGCAACTCCCCGGACAACCCAACCCGTCTCACGTAGAGCCTATTGCGAGAACCTATGCCCTAATATTCTTGCTTCTGACCGAGTTCATGGATTGGTATGTGCGACGGTCCACATGCCATCTCTTAAAGAGCCACAGCCAGGATGCATATGGTGACTTTCATCCGCTGGTTTCTTGCATTCAACGGCAGGCCAGACAATTCAACGGACCGGACGAAATGGACCTCGACGACGAGTGCGATTCCGCCTATAGTCCCCGCTCGCTGTGGGAAGAGTCCCAGCTGAGCCAAGTGGGACGCCATGGAGACCGCCGTCGTCATGCGGCCCAGAACACCATGACTCGCCGGCTGATCTGGGATATCCAACAAGACGCTGAAAAACGAGATCGACTGCGTGAGACCCGAGACCGGCTTTTAGTTCGAGTGCTTCAAGCAGTGAACAGCAAACTCGACCCGGTCAATGAGAAGAGTAGCGACATTGTGTGCCTAACTACAGCCGCACCAGACTTAGGTATGACTCGTCCCATTGATGACATGTAAAAAGAAGAACACTTCGATTGACTCAACCGTCAAAATAGTCACGCCTCATTTCGAATGGTCGAGAGGGTCCAAGCGTCGTTTGGCTCGTCTTGAGCTTCAGAGTGAATCAAAACACCTTCAGCCGTTTTTCGACAGTGATGATCAAATTGCAGAGTTGGAGCCTGATGTGAAAGTGGTGGTGGAGACGAGCGTGATTACAGCCATACAAAAATGGGTGACTAGCCCGCGTTCTCAAGCACTGACTGTAGGAGGGTCCGCGTCCACGAACTTCCCCAGCCCAGTCGCTCTTCTTTCGGCTTGCTATGCTTCCTTTTCCCGCGAGGCCCGCCTGCCAGTTCTTTCGCATTTTTGCGCTCTTCCCACAAAAGAAATTCCTGGACAAACTCTGCATCAACAGGGTCTCATTGCTCTCACATATAGTTTAATTCGACAAATGATTGACACACTTCCCACCGTGGTGGACAGCGACTCTCTCCTCGACCTTACTGCAGAAAGATTTCGCAAGGTGGATGGGACTCTTGCCAGCTGGACAGCTGCTCTATCGTTGGTGGACACCCTATTGCATTTCGCGCCGCCATTATTGGTCTGCATAATCGATGGTATTGATATAATTCACGACGAGTCCACGGATGTTGCCTTACGAGAATTGCTCCGAGTACTGCTTACTCACACTCGGCATCAGCCTCCAGTCAGTGGGGATAGCCCGGGGCCTGCATTCCTATTCAAAGTGCTCTTCACAGTGGCCGTGCGACCTAGCGCTTTGGTTGATACCATGTCCGAAAACGAACTGGTTCTCAGCGAATCGACCCTACCAGACGAACTTAATAACTCTGATGCAGTATTGGCATCTGACCTTGGCGCAGTCGCAATGAATGCCTAGGGAGGCTTACATTCGGACAATCTTCGCTTGACGAATTTCCTTTGATGGGTTGTCCGGTCCTGTGGCGACCGTCCCCTGCAGCCCTCTCCATTCTCACTATCATCTTCGTGGAATGAAATTCGAGGACTCATTATGATTGCATGAGGCACGAAGCAACGGCGATACTTTCAGCATAATTGTCTTTATTTGTGTTACTTTCCATACCGTCTCCCATTGCTCCTTGCCCATCGCATCGGCTAATTCGATGCTGGTGTTTCCTACCTTTTTTTTTTTTTTCTCTTCTTCTTCGACCATGTCTTCTGTTTCGACACTATCTGTTCTCCTGTTGGCGTCCGGAATAACCTGGCAGTGGATTACAGCATTCTCTCTTCAACCTCCCTATGGGGAGTTTTGCATCCTGCTTTCCCGATGGTAGACATTGTACTATACCGCTTGGCTGTGATACCCACGTCTAGAGTTAATATGACGAGATGCATCGGAAATCCAATCCCGGGACCCCGAATAGGAAGATCAAGGTTGGGCGAGTTCGAATTGCGGGGCCGACCATTCGATGGGAAGATGCGGGGCCCCAATGGAGATTGAATTCCGCCCTCTGTATACTTAGTTCCCTCAACCTCAAAAGCACCAGGTCGTTAAAACACTCTAGCTTTTGACCATGTCGGCCACCAATGGACACATCAATGGGCAATCGCCCATCCCTTCACGGCACTTCCAAGCCGCTTCCATCCAGCTCGAAGAATTCAAGCAGATCTGCTCACGCACGATCGACGTCGCAACATATCCCCTTGCGTCGGCCGTTGAGAAGAACATCCCCATCTACGAATTAAGCCCCCTCGAGCACAACCTCACCGGCGCTACAATCTCTCAACTACAAGATGAATGGTACCACATCCTCCACACCGGCCCCGGCGTCTTCGTCCTACGAGACATGTACAGCCGCGAAAAATACTCATCCACCCTTTCCGCCTCAGACGCCTCCTTCAACCGCATAATCGCCCACGAGCGCGCCACCAACACCTCCCGCGGCGACCACTTCGCAGCCGCCGGCACCAACGACCGCATCTGGAACTCCTTCGGCAAACACGGCCTCGACGACCCAGCCTCCTTCCTCACTTACTACTCAAACCCCTGGCTCGCCGCCGTCTGTAGCGCCTGGCTAGGCCCCGCCTACCGCGTCACCGCTCAAGTCAACGCCGTGCACCCTGGCGGCGCCGCCCAAGAGAGCCACCGTGACTACCACCTCGGCTTCTTGGACGCAGACGCCTGCAGCCGCATCCCCGTCGGTATGCAGCTAGCCTCACAGTTCCTGACGCTGCAGGGCGCGGTCGCGCACACAGACATGCCGCTCGAGAGCGGACCCACGCGGTTCCTGCCCTTTAGCCAGACATACGCACCGGGGTACCTTGCGTGGCGACACGAGGATTTTAAAGCGTTCTTCCGCGAGAACTACGTCTCTGCAGCACTTAAGGTTGGGGATGGGGTTTTTTTTAACCCGGCGCTGTTCCACGCGGCGGGGGCAAACGTCATGGATGCGGCGACGGGATTCCGGCGCGTCGCGAATCTGCTGCAGATTAGTAGTGCGTTTGGGAAGCCGATGGAGATGGTTGATTCGCTGCCGTTAATTGAGCGGACGTGGGGGTTGTTGAGGGAGCGGTTTATCGAGGCTGGGGGGAGTGCGGATGGGGATTTGGACCCGGGGAAGGCGTCGTTGGCGCAGCGGGAGGTGAGGGCGTTCGTGCAGACTGTTGCAGAGGGATATGCGTTCCCGACGAACTTGGATAGGAGGCCGCCGGCGCCGAGTGGGATGGCGCCGGAGAATGAGCAGGATGTTCTGCTGAGGGGGTTGAAGGCGGGTTGGAGCTGTGAGGAAGTCTTGGGTACTCTGAGGCAGATGCGGCTTGATTCCCAGGCATGACGTTATAGCACATACTTGATGAGGTGTGAGGTGCAGGGTTGTATCAAGGGGTGAATTGGCAAGCGATTGTTGACTGAGGCGTCCATTGGCCTCCTCAGGCAGCTCTGTCTTTCTTTGTACCGTTATATGTCTAGCTTACCTGTACCTGTCCCTGTCCCTGGACAAAGAACACGGCTCACCCAGGGAAGGAGTGATCTGGTTGGCCAATGCGATCGGGCAAGAGTACATTAGAGCACGCTGATTGGCCGATCGTCGCTCAGCCTTGGATGCCCCGGTGGGACCTTGCATCCTCTGGCCTCAGGGCCGTGAATGTGGCGTTTCAGTGGCGAACAGTCAGCATCCAGGAACACGTCTTTTGTTACAGATTGATGATAGTTTAATTGCCAGGACGCAATAGAACCACTGCATTCTAGAACAGGATCTTGGAGTAGAGGCTGTGAGGCCGAACGAGGATTGTCCTACTATCTATAGATAGAGCAGGAATGTGGGCGCTGTCAAGGGCTAATGTTTGAGGTGGAGCGGCTCCTGCGCAAGAATGGGACATGTATTTTCTAATTCCACAGTGGTGAAACATCACGACCCTTGTTCGTGGGTTTTTCTCTTTGCAATTTCCCTGGGTTGACCGTTGGACGTGTAAGATCTTAAAAAAAAATTTCCGACAGAAAGCCCCTTACTCTCTTTTCTTTTCAAAGTTCACCTCCAGTCGTTCTTTTGCTAACCTCTCGAGCCTGGCCGATCTCGATCCACCTGAACAGCTGGCCTTGGATCCGATCGGAGCACGCGCACTGGCTGGCAATCTGCTCCAGACCTGGGATTCGCCTGGGATTTGCGAGTCTCTTACGTCGGAGAGGGGAACCCAGCACCAAACAGCCTATGAGTTTTTCACCCGCCGTCTCCACAACATCTACCATTGAGCCAACCATCTTCCAAGTGGGATCTACAGAAACCCACCCCCGATTCTTACCTTAAGAGGCCTCCGATCCCCCCTCTGCTTCTCCTTTCGTTATGAGAAGCAAGCTGGGTCACACTCCTTCGCGACGGTCCGCACACGGCTTCGAACAGATCCCTGACCATCCACACGAAGGGATGCCGAACCCTAATGACGTTACAATTGACATCCCCTTGACGGAAACCACCAGCCGCAAATGGGGTTCCTCCAGCATGGGCGATGAGAAAGGCGGAATTGCTCCCCGGCGCCGGGGCCGCGTGGACTCCGATATCAACGAAGCCCGAGGCAAGTCTGCGGAGGCCGCTGACGATGGCACCGTCAACACGATTGGCCGTATCTACCAGGCCATCTACAATTTTTCTCTTATCACTCGTTACATGATCTATGTGATCCCCGTTGGCATTCTGATCGCCATTCCCATCATTATTGGCGCCACTGTCAGCACCAATGCCAAAATCGGAGGCGTCCATATCACCTGGTTCTTTGCTTGGTTCGAGGTCGTCTGGGTCGGCCTCTGGGTGTGCAAAATCTGGGCCAAAGTCATTCCTTATATCTTCCAAACGCTCTGCGGTATCGTCAGCTCTGGCACCCGCAAGTATGCTCTCATTCTCAGCGCTCTCGAATTGCCTATTACTCTCGTTTTTTGGTGTATTGTCAATCTAGTCACTTTCCTCCCCGTTATGACCTACAATGCGAACAAGCAGGAGTCTGGTGACACACAGGTGACTTCTTGGGAGAAGAGTGTCAAGAACATTCTCTTCGCCTTGCTTGTCTGCTCTCTTATCTTCCTTGTCGAAAAGGCCCTGGTCCAGCTCATATCGATCAGTTATCACCGCAAGCAGTTCGATGCAAAGATCAAGGAGTCCAAACACAATGTCTACCTTGTTGGCTTACTCTTCGAAGCCTCTCGCAACATGTTCCCAATGTACTGCCGAGAATTCGAGGAGGAGGATACCATTATCTCGGACCCTGTTCTTAGCCAGGTCAACCAGAAAAGCAAGCGTAGCTCCGTCATGCCTCTGCGCATGGTGCAAAACGTTGGACGCGCTGTTGGCCAGAACGTCAGCCGTATGGGTGACAAAGTCCAGGCTGCGGTGGGTAATGTTGCGTCGGAGCTTACAGGAAAACAAGTCTTCAACGGAAATGCCTCTCACTCAATCGTCATTGAAGCTCTAGAGCGTAAGCGCTGTGCAGCCGCTCTTTCTCGGCGTATCTGGATGTCATTTGTTGTCGAAGGCCGTGAAGCTTTGTTCATCGATGACCTCGTGGAGGTTCTCGGTGCCGAGAACGAAGCGGACGCCGAAGCTGCCTTTGCCATGCTTGATAAGGATGGTAACGGGGATATCAGCTTGGATGAGATGATTCTGGCTATCACTGAACTGGGACGTCAACGCAAGGCCTTGAATCACAGCATGCACGACGTTGACCAAGCTATCAATGTGCTGGACAACCTGTTGCTGGCTGTTGCCTTCGTGGTCGGTGTTCTAGTCTTTGTGTCATTCGTTACGTCTGGTTTCGGTACCGTCATTGCTGCTGGAGCTACATCTTTGTTGTCTGCCAGTTTCGTATTCGCTACCACTGCCCAAGAGGTGCTGGGTTCTTGTGTATTCTTGTTTGTCAAGCACCCCTTCGATATTGGTGATCACGTCTCCGTCAGTGACAAGGAATACATTGTCGAGCGTATCTCGTTGCTATTCAGTGTTTTCCGCACTGTCGCAGACCACCGTATGACTCAGGTGCCGAACAATATCCTCAACAGCTTGTGGATTGACAACTTCACCCGCGCCAATGCCATGCACGAACAGCTCACCGTTCCTTGTGCCTTTGACACCAGTTTTGCTGAGATCGAGGCCCTGCGTGGGGAGATGGAGGTCTTCGTCCGTGACAAGGACAATTCTCGTGATTTCCAGCCAGACTTCAACATCGAAGTCGTCGGCGTTGGTGACATGGACAAGCTTGAAATGCGTGCCGATATCCGTCACAAGTCTAACTGGTCCAATGAGACCGTCCGAGCTGCCCGTCGCTCCAAGTTCATGTGTGCTCTGGTTCTTGCCATGCGCAAGGTCAAGATCCGTGCTCCTGGAGTCGCTGCTGAGGACGAGTCCAAGGGTGACGACGACAAGGATGACAAGTCTGACGATAAGGAAGCGGACATGAAGCCCGCTGCTGCTAATGGAGCTGCCATGTCTTCGGGTATCGACCAGAACCGCAATGCTGGAACTCTCACTCAACGCGGCTCAGCAAACAACCCAAATCTAAACAGTGAAGCTGCCATTGCGAACCAACTGAATGCTCGCCCACCTACGAATGATACACTCCGCGACAGCCCGGAGAGTGGCCTTCAGCGTGTCCCAAGTGGCACTTCCAATCCAGGCGCCGCTGACGTCTCTCGAGCTCTCTCTGTTGGACAACGCAAGGCTGGCACTCGTGTTTCTTACAACGCCCAAGAGCCATTCCCAGCTCAGCTGTCTCCCGTTCCTGCTAGCCTCACTCAGTCAACCAGCAATGTTCCAATCCTCAACGATCCAGCACCTCCTGGATCCCGCGGCAGCGCTCGTTACGAGCCTTCTGCTCATGGTCCTGGAAACCAGACAGAGTCAAACCCCATAATCGGGTCCCCCGATCCTAATACCTACAATACCTCCTACTACTCCCAGACCCACAACCACAAGGAAAACACTTACGAGTCCATTCCCCTTGGTGGATTTAACTCTGCAGCTCCTCATGAGCAGCCTCCCGCTTCTGGCTTGACTTCTAGCAGCCATTACCCGGAGAGTTATGACCCCATCGCTTCACCTTCTATTTATTCTCCACCTCAGCCTAATGCCCCCGGGGCTGCTGCGCAGTCTTCTGAGCAGCATCCAGGGCGGCGGCAGTCTTTACTTGCGCGGACCTTTAAGAGGGGCAAGGATCAGTCACCTTATGCTGAGCACGAGGCATGATTGATCTCTTCTCCAAGAAAATTTCTTTCCATTTATTGGTGTTGATAATACGGATTCTTAACGCTCCATTTTCTTTTCTTTTTTCTTTTTTGTCATCCCTCCCTCTAAACTGCCAAATTTTTCTTAGCATTTAAGTCGCCTGGTGTATGATAGAGCCTTTACAGCCATTCGATTTACTGATCAATAATGTAACACGAAGTCTCAGAGATTAATTCGTTGCTTTACACAACCGAAGTTTCCTCGTCAATGAACATCTAGACTAATCAAGCTGAGCGTTAGGGGATAACCAAGAGATGCGATTACGTTGCTTTGTATAGTATAGGCAGATAACCATCATACCTAGGTATAATACAGATCCATGCTACCTCGTGGCCCAGTAAACGAAATCATAGACCCACAGATTCAGAGGATTCAATTTTTGCTCCCAGTCTCTTTCCATGGGTAATTAACTCCATCATCCTTCCGCACCCAGATCTTCGTTTTACGCTTATTGACAATATGTTCAACAAAGACTTCCCGCGTATACTTGGCCTTGAAGGTGCGAATCCATCTCGGATCCCAAAGCTCACTCGCAATACCCAGATCCTTACAACAGCGCATCAGCGCATTAGACCGACACCCCTCCGTCGCAGTCGGAATCCCATCCGGAGAGAAATAGTCCTGCTCGCCCCTCGCAACAGACACAAGCCTAAAACGCCACCGTATTAGAACAAATTCAGTCAAAGCCTTTGGCAGACCAAAGAAACTCACCGTCCATGACAAACAAGGGCATATTCCCTCGTAACAGCCTTGGGCGTAACAATACTCTCCCCCCGCGGCGCTAATCCCCAACCCCCCGGTCCAAACGCCCGGTTCAGAATCCGCCGGTACTTGATCTCCGGTAGGTACAGGATCCCATCCGGCTTGACCTCGACCTCCTGCGGATCTGTCTCTGCGAGCAAGATGGCTGCTGTTTCTTTGGAGAACGGTTCAGCTGAGAGGCCGTGGAATGAGCGCGTCCAGTCGATCTTATCCTCTTGCGCGGATTCTAATTCGAGCGGTTTATCTTCAAGCCCGCTTTTCGAGATGTTGTCTGTGGTTGGGCGGTTGGGGGTTGGGGATGCACGCGAGCCGGAAGAGGTGGTGCTGCTCGGAGCGGATCGTGGTGTCGATGTGGTACTACTCCTGGGGACAGATGTTGTTGAATTGGTGCCGCCGTTGGCTGGTGTGTCTGCAGCGCGAATGCTGCTGGAACTGATCGCACGCGACGCGAAAGGGTAGGAGTGTGGGATAATCCTGGCGCGTTGGGTTTGTGACAGTGCACGGTACTGATGGATGGTTTCCAATGCCCTCCAGGGCTGACAACGGAGGCCTGACATTGCGATTTGCTCAGTGCGTGATGCAGTTGTCGAAGTGTTCGTTGATTGAAGCCGCCGTGATGTCAATCGATATCAATCACGTGACGCTGAGTATAACAGCACGCGTTTACAGCTACATTTGAAGGGGTACAGTATAAAGAGAGAGAGGAGCGTATGTTAATTGGCAATCTCATAGAAATACAGTGGCATCAGGCACTATCATGCGTCTTTTGATTCCGTGCGTTGGTCATTGCCCTGGCGTTTCCAGCATTCACGAAACGCTTCCATCTGAAGCGATCACGAAAATTAGCCATAGCCATAGATACCGCTGATATGGAAGCATTTGGAGAACCTCATTGGCACAAATGTGGCACAAAGCTCTTGTCCTGGAAGGGCTGGACACCGCTATAGTAACTCACCTCATCTTTACAGGCTCGCCAATCTCTTTTGGCATAATAGCAGTCGTTCATCTTATCTTGCTCAGCTGTCATAGCTTAGAAATTTGCCCTTGTCCACTTGGTAATTGATTCAGCTCACCATGGCACCCTGTGCTGAAGATGCGCTTGTTCCTATACAGCGACTATTAGCATATAACATGGGCAAGCTCCAGAAGAGATCAATTACCAGTCATCCGGCTCATCATCATCCTCCTCCTCTGGATTCTCTGGTTGCTTCTCTGCGTTATTAGACATCTCTTGACTCTGCTCAGCAATGCCAAGTACAACAATGAGAAGGAGTAGTCAGAAGAACAGAACAAAACGGTTGGACGCGGCAAACCCAGGCCCAACGTTTATCTTATCGCGCCATCTCCAACCCACATCCGATCAAACAGCTCAACAACAGAACGACCACCCATTGCCAGCTACACAGGTGCATTGAACCATGGCGACGCCAACAGGCAACGACGCCAACCTCGCAGCCAAAAGGCTCAATGTACTCGTCTACTCCGGTTCGCTCACCCACTCCGCCCTCCAATTAAGCCGCTTTCTGACCGACTCGCTCGACACAGGAACCGGATCCACCATCGATTCCGTCCGCCACTGCCTATATACCCTGCGCCGGCTGCTCGCTCCCAATTATGCTGTTACCCCGGTCACAGGGGACATGATACTCAAAGAGCCGTGGTCCGCTACGTGTGCGCTGCTGGTGATTCCCGGCGGCGCGGACCTGGGCTATGGCCGCACGCTCAATGGTGCGGGGAATCGGCGCATTGCGCAGTATGTACGCCGCGGCGGTCGCTATCTGGGCCTGTGTGCGGGAGGGTACTACGGGTGCAAGCGGTGCGAGTTTGAGGTCGGGAATAAGACGTTGGAGGTTGTCGGGGACCGCGAGCTGGGCTTCTTCCCTGGGACTTGTCGGGGAGGGGCGTTTGCGGGGTTTGTTTATCACAGTGAGGCTGGGGCGAAGGCTGCTGAGCTGGATGTCTCAAAGGAGGCGCTGGGTGTTGACGCTGTGCCGGAGCAGTTTCATTCATACTATAATGGGGGTGGTGTTTTTGTGGACGCGGCTAAGTTCAAGGAACAAGGGGTCGAGGTTCTTGCTAACTACGCGGAAAGGCTCAATGTAGATCCTGGAGACGCGGGTGCTGCTGCTGCTGCTGCTGTTGTGTATTGCAAGGTTGGGGATGGGGCTGCTGTTCTAACAGGGCCACACCCAGAGTATGTATATCAGAGATGATGGTAAGGCATTGCTAACTGATATATGAGGTTCGCGGCTGCAAATCTTGATCCGAAGGCTGGAGGCCCTGAGTATGAGGATGTTGTAAAATCAATTGCTGCAGATGACAAGGGACGCACAGATTTCCTCAAAGCCTGTCTGTTGAAATTGGGGCTACAGGTAGCCCAAGGCGACAATGCTATCCCTTCGTTGTCATCTCTGCACATCTCCGGCCTGGACCCTGAGGACACCATGGAGGTTCTGGCACTTCTTGCGCCAGACCTTGAGCAAGAAAATAACAGTGAATATTTGAAAGACGAGAGCGACAAGTTCAGGATAGAGAGACCGGGAACCTGGAATCTCAACGACTTAGAGGAGTCTCTTCCAAAAGAAACATCGCCTGTTAGCGAAGGGATCGTTGATTATCAAGCAATAGTCAAACGACTTGTCTTCCATGACGATGTCCCATCATCTAAGCTGACACCATACTTCAACCACAACGCATTCTACGCTAACCTTCGCCAATATCAATCGGAGTCCCGAGAGGGTGCTTCGCAATTTGGCTCGAACCTCATGTATAGTGAAGTAATCACGAGCACGAGCTCAATACTCGAGAAGTAAGTTTGATAATTAATGATTTTCTTTATCCTCATTGTTAATGGAATGCGACCCTTAGGAACACAAAATTCCTTCGTCGCCTGCCAAATGGATTCACCGCTACAGCTACCACTCAGGTTGCTGGTCGTGGACGAGGCTCTAATGTTTGGATTTCTCCTGCAGGCTCCTTGCTCTTTTCAACGGTAGTAAAACACCCTGTTGAGAAGATTCAGTCAGCACCTGTTGTATTCATTCAGTATCTTTCTGCCATGGCTGTTGTGAAAGGCATCAAAGCCTATGCCAAGGGGTACGAGAAGATCCCGGTTAAGTTAAAGTGGCCTAATGACATTTGTAAGTCGACTACTGAGTTATTTCAGAGTTGAAAATTGATGGATGATTCCCTAGATGCCCTGGATCCAGAGGACCCTGAGCAAAAACGATACACCAAAATATGTGGTATTCTCATCAATTCCCACTTCATGTCCAATGAATACATCTCTGTTGTTGGGATTGGGATCAACACCACAAATGCCTTGCCCACTACAGCCCTCACAGCATTGGCCGCACGTTATGCTGCCCCTGGTGCCGCTGCCGCCTCGCCCGTTACCCTCGAAAAGCTGTTGGCAAGAATCCTTAGCACTTTTGAAGATCTATACACACGCTTCCTACGCACAGGATTTGATCGGACATTTGAGGACATGTATTATGACGACTGGCTTCACATGCACCAGATTGTGACACTTGAAGAAGAGGGTGGTGCACGCGCCCGTATTCAAGGTATCACCCGTGATTATGGTCTTCTGCTTGCTCAGGAACTCGGATGGGGAGATAGACCCACCGGTCGGGTATGGCAGCTGCAAAGTGATAGTAACAGCTTCGACTTCTTCCGTGGCTTAGTGAAGCGGAAGGTCTAAATCAAGCGTGGAATATATTGTCTTACTTGCAACTAGGACATCACTATACCAATATTCATCTAAAAATTTTTTATACAATTTATATAGACAATCAGAATACCTGATCGGGGCTCGTTTTGAAGAATCCGTTGTGCAGGAAACGACTTAAGGATAGAGATCTAATCCATGTTTCTTACTGATTGCTAGAGCAGGAAAAACTGCCACCAGCAGGGTTGTCATGAATGGACTTTCCAGAAACATAAAGGCCTAGACCACACTGTATTCAAGTTAGATTCTCTTCATACGACAATGGTTATTTTAGACTATAAGGGGCCACTCACCAGTATAAGACCGACTGAGATAGCAAAACAGTTCAAGAGTGTCATGATGCTCTATTTGCCAGAAGAAAACAAGTGGCCCCAGGCCACATTTAGTCCGAAGACACCAGTAAAGATAAAAGTAAACCAGCTTCTAAATAGTGCAGTCTTTGAGAGATGCCAGTATGGTCTTTCAGATTATCAAAAGCAATTGGAAGGCATCACAATCAAAGTAAGTAGGTCACTAAATACTGGAATGGCTTCCGCGATAATCCAGGCGATTATCCAAAGGCCAGCGGCGATTCCTACCCACGATGCCACAGCAACGAAGTTTCGCTTATGCATGTAGTCTGTTTATTCGGCTGGAGTATGTAGTAGTATATGGCTACTACGGGCAGAAATTCTGGTCATAGATGTATCATTCCAGGCGTGAGGTATCATAAATTGTTTTCATTCAAATGGTTAGACATCAATTGTAAAGCCATCAAGCATACGTATTTTTTTCATAAATCATGAACTCCCCCGCTCAGACTCAGATATCAAACCGCGGTCTATTTGCATATTGTTTTTCATGTCCATTGCTGGCACCATTTTTCCAGCCAGTCCTGTTCTATAGGCACCAATTCTGCCATGGTGGGACTAGCATTCTTTGCCTTCTCGACCGAATAACGAGTGAACTCCTCATCTACAATGCTTTGGAACCAAGGCAAGATGCGAGACCTTTCAGCTTCGGCATCTTTGGACAGCTTGTTAGGGGCCAACTCTGATAGATGTTCCACCCATTTCTCGAAACTGACTGGCTGCGACGAGGAAATATTTCTCTGTAAAGCGTCCGAAAATGCAGAGAAGGGGATAGGGTTTGGGTGGACAATGTTGTACAAATGAACATTGAGCGCGTGCGCGCTTTGGTCTTCAGCATCTTCTCTGAGAGCTAGGTCTCGGATGATGCTTGAGACTTTGTCCACGGGGATCCAGTCGATATTGCCCATATCTGTCGGGACCAAGCCACTCGCCTTTGAAAGAATAGCAAGAGAGTGCATCCAGTCGTGACTTTCCCATTTCCCACCTTCTGCGATCATTGTAGGGCCAGCGACTTGACACACTCTGAGAATTGAGATCGGGATTTTCAGTTGGGTTCCAGCAGCCGCGAGGAGTCTTTCGGCGACGTGCTTTGATTGCCCATAGCCAGTATGCATTGTCACTGCAGGGCTGCTAATCACTTCCTCCGGAACAGGGATGTTTGGAGATATGACCTTCGACCACGATTGAGTAGAGCTCACACTTGACATGAAAACAAGACGGGGTCGAGCTGGAGCTCTGTTCACCATGTTAATGAGAGATGCAACGCTCTTCAGCATCTCATGCTCGAATGAAGCGAGTGAGAAGGCGAAGTTAACAGCCCACACGTTGTGGACTATAACATCTGCATGATTGAGAATCTCGTCTAGCTCCTTTTGCGGGAGTTTGAAATCTGGCTGAGAGAGATCGGCAGTGACGAACTGCAGCTTTGGGTCTTTAGCATCAATCGCAATATTCAGCTCATCTGCGCGTCGCTGGAATGCCTCTTGGCCATCAAGGCCTCGATCTAGGCATTTTATGCCGGTGACGCGGGGGTCGTCCAACAGGTCCTTCACAATGAACGGGCCCAGCCGGCCTCGGGAGCCAAGTAGCACCACTTTGAGATTCTCTGTCGCGAATGCTGAGGTTGTGTCACTTTCAATGGGCTCAGGTAGTTCTGAGACAAGTTCTTCCACCAACAAGTCAACTTCTTGCCCTGGGTTGGAGTGCCCGCGGGATTCTCCTTGTCCAAACACCGCATCCAGCGTGGCCTTTGCAAGATCTTCGATTGTAGGATTTTCAAAGATGGTGCGAAGCCAGAAGTTTATCGTATTTTTATCCTTGTCCATGCGGCGCAATAGACTCAATCTTAGCTTCTGACCAAGCTCCAAAACGGTCAAAGAGTCCATAGCCTTGGAGACGAAGAAGTCATCACTGTCTCTGAGCGTAATGTCCGCACGCATGTCATGGATAATAGAGCCAATGAACCGTTTGGCCTCATCAATCCAATGTTTCTCCAGGATGCCGATTTCGCTTTGCTCGTCTGTCGTTCCATCAAGAAACGCGGCGGAGATGTACTCTGCATATAATGATTCTGTAGGTTTTCGCGAGATCGTGCCCTTGGGCGCTCGAAAGAACCCGAGATTAGGCTGGCTAAGAACGATCCGCGACCGTCTGATCTTGCCAAATTCGGCGGAGTTCATATTCGCTTCTGCAATCTTTGGCCAAATAGCGTCAATAAACTCTTTCTTGCTCATGCGGTCCGTTTCAGGCCCAGGCCTTGGCTCAACGAGCAAAAGGACTTCCGGGCGGCCATTTCCAACAATCAAAGCACCAGCTACAAGCGGGTGACCGGCGATGATGTTTTCCATGGGAATGGGCCACACTTTATGGCTGCTGTTCAGCACAATGATATCGTCTGTTCGAGAATGGAAGCGCCAGAGACCAGGTTTGGACGGATGGGGGACGAAAAGGTCCTTCGTCCGCCAAGTCTTTGCTTCTGGGAACGTATGGGCAAGAGCTCTCTGCCCCAGGAACTTCTTATCACAATTCAGAACCATTTCATAGACTCCGTCGTCTACCTCTTCAAATTGACACTCTTCAGCTGGGTTGGGCTCCAAGTATTGCCAATCGCCGGCTTGGGGCATGAGGCCTTGGATCTGTCCCATTTCAAGGGCACCATAAATCTGGCAAATGTCGGTTATGTCGTCAAGTTTGTCGCCGACTGCTTTGGCCAATGGGCCTCCGCTGTAAAGGATGAAGTCGAGGTTCTCGGCTTGTTGATATGAAGTAGGTTCTGAGACCCACTGCTCTATTATTGAAGGTGGTAGGTAAAGGGCTCGCACATCTTGTTGTTTCATGATGGAGTCTACCAAATAGCCACTTGGCGGCATCATTGGCGGGCCCATCACTGCAGTGGCGGCATTGCTGAAAGTTGGAAGAAGCGTAAAGGCCATAAGACCGGCGAACTATGGATATGTTAGCGGCATAATCTCGAGTTTTGATGCCCAAGGAAAGGTTACTTACATGATATGGCGGGAAACATGAGTAAAATCGAGCCGGAGGATCAAAACTGAACTGGCCTGCATTTTGCGCTTTCCGGCCCGCTGGGACAGGCACTTTAGGATCATTATCTGTACATGATAAGGCGGCATGTGTGAAATGCACCAGTTTAGGGGGTCCTGTGCATCCTGTATCAGCATTGTTGGACGGGAAATCAAGTTTCGTATACACATACCGGTGGATCCAGAGGAGTGTAAAATTAGACATATTTGATCTTTGACATTTAACCACGAGGATTCGAACGGATATCCAGGGGATTGAGCCTTGAAAAGCTCTGCCATGGTTGGTATCTGCTTGCAGACCATAGACGGATCGAACTTCTGCAAACCCTTTGCTATTGAACGCAAAGAGTCGGCGTATAGAAGCGCCGATACATCAGACTGTTGCAAGAGACCTAGATTTAGGGTAATTGGATTACGCGGAGAAATCAACACTGTCTGTTGATTGTTTCCAAACCGACGTCAGAGGAGCTGGGTTTATGGGGGGGGGGCATACAAGGGCTCAAAAATAATTCTGGTTCACTTACTCTCCAACCGGTCTTCATAGCTGCCATAATTAGGATCGTATATCGAAGATCAGCAGGGCCGACATAGGTCAAGGTTCTTTGTATATCGGACGATTTGGATTTCAATGATTTACTAATCCACCAGGCCATATGATCCACGGCGCTTGCCATTGCCTTCATGGTTATATCTTCAAAACCATTTGGAACACTCTCTGACTTGGAGACGGCAGCAAACACGCGATCAGGATTATGATGGGCATAGTAGTCAACGACGTGGGGAAGCAGCCGCTGTCCACGGTGCTCCTCTGCGCCTTCGGCCCACGGCGCGTCTCCATTGGCAGCGGCCATAGTGAATGGGTTGAGGGGAACAGCGACAAGAGGCTTCTATGGGGGGAAAGGGAGAAGAAAACACAGAGAGCAATTATGACATCCTTTGATTATCCGGATGGTGGCCGACGCGATTCCAAAGATTGACAGTGATTTGACCAGGGGAAAAGCCAGGAGCTGCAGTGCACGCCGTAAAGTGGGTCAGCACCCATGACTGTCCGGGATACGCTAATGCGCGGGTGTTCCGTTACCATATGCCCCTCCTGAGCCACACTTTCAAGGATTTCCAATTGCATCCTACAGGGCAACTGGCCGCCATGTTGGATCTGTCTAGACGATCGAATGATATCACAGGCCCTGCCCGGGAATCGGACAGGGCGGACGCTGGGGCTGCTCTGTGGTCTGGGGCAAGTCCCATAACGAGGCGTGGAAAGATCCACTATTGTGGATTTCGCCCCCATTATGGTGGGAAAAATCGAACCCCGTCAAGTAGATGTGTGTGATTTTAGATTGTTAATTGGGTACGGATAAGGTTGCCTCTGCGACAAGGATACCTTTCCCGGCACTATGGTCTGTAATCCTATAGTCGCTCCTTTGGAGGCGAGGTTTCCAGTGCAAACGAATAATCGTGCTTCTCCTTCCACTAAAAAATATTCACCCCTTGCGTCAGGTCAAGAGGTCAAGACTGCTGCTTTGACACGTGTATAGCTGATCAGAATGCTCCGAGAGAGGAAAGGATCGATGGCGAGAAGTCCCAGTATCTGCCCCTCATCGCGTAACGCAGTCCCTCAGTTCGACTTTGAAGCCACTGTGCAGTAGTGCTTGTTCTCGAACAGCCTAATGACTGGAGAAGACGTCTGCTGGGGTCCAATTGGCCCCCGTTTGCGGAAAAGCGAACGAGACGGCATTGCGTTGTTTGATTTGGCAGGCTGGAGTGGAGATTGCAGTGGGGTGGGCCGAGGTGGTCGCGAAAAGATGAGAAAAACATCATTTAGATCCTTCGTGCGGGTGATTAGCGAAAGGAGCGAACACTTGTGTCAGAACAAAGCGGGACCATTCAACCAGTCGAGGTGTATGGAGATGCATGGCTGCTTTGTCCGTGTTCCCCGGAAGATCTTTGCCTGAGCGGTTCTGGTAGAGCAGAGCAGTGGATCTCATTGATGACAAGCCTCGACATGAGGATCCTGCTTGTCAGTGCCGAGGAGAACTTCCAAGATTGGCTGGAGGACGGAGTAATATTGGCTTGGCCAATGTCCGGCGAAAGTGGGCTTCGGGGTCTGATCCGGCAGCAAGAAGCCACATCGGGTGGTGGGAAGCCTCTTGCTATTGCGATCATCCCTGTATTTACTTACTAGTTCGAATAGCACAGAGGCGATTGGACATGATCGCACCGACGGTTGATAGTCGGCTTAGAAAAGCTGTAGGAAGACAAACGTCATTTTTGTACGCAGTACGCAGTATGGAGAAATCATATTACACTTCCAAGCCCTGGAGATTAGCCCTAATACATTATCGTGGGCTCCTCATGTGTTGCAGCTCAAACATTGGGGGGCGATAAGTATAAGTGTCTTGTGGGTTACAATTCAACTCTCGGCGTGTGAAATATTCCTGCAAGGTTGGACTCCGGAAATTCTAACTGAGGAGCCTGTTAGTGTTAAGTGGACCGATGCTTCGCATCTTGGCGAATGACCCTCTATTAATGCGCGTTCTCCCTACTATGTAGTTCTCTCTACAGTAAGCCGGGATGGGATGGTGGTGATCTGCAAATCTCTGAAGCTGGGTAAATTCTACTCCGTACGAAGTACGCTCCATCGGAAATACGTTCTCGTACATGTAGGCCTCAAAAATGGTTGCGTCTTCCAAGGTTACAACTGATACGGGGTTCCTAAACGAAGTCGAATGATGTCGTCTTCCTGAATCAGATCTATGCCAAATGATCCTTCAAATTTTGCGCTGCATATATGTCCTCTGCTGCAAGGGGCATGCAGATAGATGAAATGATTTTGACATAGTACATCCATTTAAGGACAGGACCAGCGACGGATGTGCTCAAACGATAGGCCGAAGTCAGCATTTGCACGCAGCGGGACCGAGCAATGCGAGTGTTCGCAGGCGCTTTATGCAGACCGACATCCTGTGTAACATATTATGCAAGAATAAAGAAGACAGACCATTTGGAGCTTCGGGCCATAAAGAGCTGATAATGTAATGCCGACTCAAGTCCATTTATGTCTACGTGTACGCACTAATAGATGGCTCGTGAACGCCCCCCCTCCCCCACTATAGCCGCGGGGTTTAGGAACCCAAAGGATCATGGCCCATCGCTTCATTGATTTTCCCTTTCCTTTCATAGAAGAAACAAAGTTCCCTGAAAGAAAACAACATGTCGAGTCAGACTATCCCACCAGACGCAGACTATGTTATCGTGGGAGGTGGCACAGCAGGGTTAGTCCTGGCCTCACGCCTATCAGAGGACCCCTCCAAGACCATTGTAGTCCTGGAAGCAGGTACGGACTTGACTCAGGATCCGAGGACCCAGATCCCTGCTCTATGGACAAGCTTGATGGGCTCAGAAGTGGATTGGCAGCTCACAACAACCCCTCAAGTAAGCAATATGAACCGATTCCTAGAGCCTCAGCGCCTTTCCAGAGCAGGAATTGACCGTGGCAGGAAACACTGGGCAATAGAGTGATCAAACAGCCCCAAGGGAAACTTCTCGGAGGCTCGTCAGGGATCAACGGCCAAGCGTTTATTGCTCCTTCTAAAGCCGTGATCGATGCCTGGTCCAAGCTTGGAGCCAAAGGCTGGACGTGGGACCAGTTGCATCCGTATTACAAGAAGTCATATACGCTGCAGCTTCCAGATGCAGCTACTCAGGAGCATATTGGCCTCGGCTGGGTTGATGCTGATAGCCACGGCTCCTCGGGCCCTCTCAAGGTCAGCTTTCCTGCTGTGATCCAAGATCCACTGTCCAAAGCTTGGGTTGAGTCTTTCAGGGGAATTGGCTATGGAGTCTCGGCCGATCCTTTCTCAGGGCAATCCACCGGCGGATTTAGTACAACGGCAACCCTGGACGCTGAGACCAAGACCCGCAGCTGGGCGGCTACCGCTTATGGGCTGCCAGCAGCGCAACGGCCAGGGGTAACCATCCTAACCGAGGCCAACGTGCAGAAAGTACTGTTTAGTGCGCCCGCCGAGTCAGGGGTCACCGCCACTGGCGTCCAAGTCCTTGTCAAGGGTCAGTTCTACGAAATCAAAGCTAAGAAAGAAGTCATCGTTTCGGCGGGGGCCCTCAATACGCCCAAGCTTCTGGAGCTATCAGGGATCGGAAATGAGGAAATCCTTCGCCAATTTAATATCCCCGTCGTCGTGGCTAACCGGGGCGTTGGTGAGAATCTCCAGGATCATTTGATGAGTGGACTTAGCTTGGAAGTAGTCGATGAAGTCCACACGGGAGATGCGCTGATGCGGCAGGAGCCGGAAGCACTACAGGCCGCGATGCAACTGTACACAGAGTACAAAGCGGGCCCCCTGGCAGCTGGAGGAGTGCAGTCTGGATCCTTCATGCCCCTGAGAGAATTTCAACAGCATGGAATTAAGGAGCACTTGGATTCATTTGTAGGGGGTACGGGCAATACGACTGGACGAGACCAGGCCATCCGGGAGATTCTAACGCAAGCAAATGCACCCACCTCGTTCAATGTTATGTTTCTGGCGCAGGTCAACCTGCACGAAACTGGCAAGAGTTTTGTGGGGCAGGATCTTCTCCCGGGGAAGTTTGTGAGCTTGGGGATCATCCATAGCCTACCGTTTTCGCGTGGCAATGTCCATATCACATCTGGCAATCAGGCCGACCTGCAGACCATTAATCCTCAGTACTTCTCTAACCCGCTCGACCTCGATATCATGGCTCGTGGCCTCCTCGATCTGGAGCAGCTCCACAAGGCTCAACCGCTGGCGCAATTTTTCAAACCCCAAGGGCAACGCAATCACCCTGATGCATTCCTGACAGATCTGGAATCTGCGAAGCGATATCTTTGTGACACAGCCACAACCACGTATCACCCATGCGGCACGGCTGCTATGCTTCCCAGGGAGAGTGGGGGTGTTGTGGATGAACAGCTGCGGGTTTATGGGACCACCAATCTGCGGGTTTGTGACGCAAGTATTTTCCCATTGATTCCACCCGGTAACATCATGTCAACTGTCTATGCCGTTGCCGAAAGGGCGGCTGATATCATCAAATCGAGTCAATAAGCGTCATCCAAATAGCGCAATCGTACTCTCAACGGCTTGAAGCATAGATCGGTGACATTGAGTGAGTTGGCAGTGGAGATGCAAATATCCACCCTCGGAGTTCCACACTTAGATTTTTGATTTTTGATTATTGTAAGTGCCTTTTTTTTGACTTTTTGGGTATCAAATTTTACTAGTCTAATTTATTTATTTATTTATTTATTTGGTAAGAAGAATCTCGAACTTCACGTGTATAATACGAATGTGTTAAGAAACTCGCTTAAGACTAGGATTAAAATAACGAATCAGGAGGTTCGTGCAGGTGATCTATGCCCACTCCTGTAAGATCCCTCGTGGCTCGCAAGGATTAATCCTTAGCGTCCTGCACAAGAACAAATTTTCATTTTCCAGTAATTAACAAAGTACCCCGCGGAGTGGCGTTTATTGTTAGACTGTTTTACACATTTGCCATGACCCCAACCTCAATCCGAGTCATGCATTAGTACGTGCAGTAGACCATGACGCTAAGTCTTTCACAGCCCGGTCAGCGTACCGCAGAACGAATGGCAATGATCGGATCATTTAATTCTGTAAACACTGTGGTCTAGGCTTGACTCCAATCACGTGAATTTCAGCGCTAATTATCTATGAAATATGATCATCATTGGCTCCAGTCATGAACATGAACGTCTCTATCAGTCTCGAAGTGGGCCTCCCCACTCATCAATCCTTTCCTCCGAGCAATCTAGAAACAAGTGCAGAAAAACAAAAAAACCAAAAAAAATATCAAAAATCAAAAATCAAAAAAGGAAAAAAGAAAAAAAAAAAAAACAAAATAAATAAACTCATCAAACAAATGAAATCATAAAGAGAAAGCAAAAAAGAGCATTGCCCCTCCGAAACTTAACTTTGCAGAGGCAAAACAAGAAAATTTAGACTTTCGTGACAGCTCACACTCCACCTACCGTTCATAGACTGGCGCACAGCGGCAGGCCGTAGTTCGACACCAACCACAGATTCCACAACATGAACGATTTCTTGTCATCCGGTACAGTCCGGAACACAAGATAGCGGATTGCAATGATGCATGCAAGAACTGCCATGTAAGACCCACCCCAAAAGAGGACCCCGCTCTGCCCGGTTTGCATCCAGCCCCAGTAGGAAGGAGTTAACAAACCCCAAAACAACATCAATGCCGAGGTCACCCAGCGCGCATTAGCGTCTCCAATGACGAGTGGGAGCGTTTTCCGGTCCCGAGTGCTATCTCCAGCCTGATCGTACATGTCCTGAGTCTGCACGGTGGACCAGACGATCAGACCAATTATCACCAACCATGGCAGGCCAAGACCATCAGTTTTGATAAACTGTTGCCATTGGTGAGGTGTCAGGGCAATGTGCAATGCTCCAGAGGTGTAGCACATGAAGCCCACGCCATTGATAAAATTGCGAGTGATCCAGCTTACATCACCGCCAGCGGCGTCGTTGTACCAGAACCCTAGCCCGATCAGCGAGATGCATTGGAATAACCCACCGACCTGGGTGCTGGTAACCAATGCCATAGCGTAGAGAACGAACATCACAGTCTGCGCATTCTGTGGCGTCATTAACTTTCGCGGCATGGTTCGCCACGGTTTGTTGATTGAATCCTCTATGCTGCTCTCTTCTTGGCGCTGATTGTCGATCGTAAAGGGAAGAAGGTTCAACCAAGCCCACAGCACGAAAACTGGCACTCGCTGCAGGCATACAGACCATGCAGGGGCGGGATCTACCCCAAATGATGATGCACCCAGCGATGTTAAAAGACCAAATCCGAAACTTGTAGCAATTATAGTCTTCAGATCGCTATAGGTGAAAAGCCATATCGCCTCAATGAACTGACTGGGCGCCTCCACTATACTGTCCGCAAGACATTTTAACCGTTGCACAGGCAAGTATAGAGGAGCATCTGACTGGCTGTCATCATAGAGGGGCTTCCTCAAGGCCTTTGTAGAAAGCATAGTAGAAACAGAAGAAGACAAGAACTTTCCAGGACTGTAAATTGCAATTGGGAATAGAGGAGAGGGACAGAGAGAAAGAGTCTTGAAACTATGAAACGAGGAAGACTATCTGAATAGGTAGGACCCCGGTGCAATTTATGTTTCGAGCACGTTCAAACTTAGCGACGATCCACAACGCTGAGCCTGCCGCTGATCCTTGTTAGGAGCCGAACTGGCCTGAGCAGTTCGCGCTAATTGTGACCCATTAGCCACGAACCACGTCAGTTTCAGTCTCCAACAGGGTTCTTTTCACCTTCTCACGATTTTCAATCGTTTATTTCACAGCTCCCCAGTGCTCGTCATTACCCACATTTCCCTTTTGAGCTTCGTGCTGGACGCTATCGTGGCCGACCATCGGGACTTCTTATAGCGGGGTCAGACACTCTATGGCTGTGGATTCTCCAAGATCAAAGCTACTTCCTCTTTTCTTTCACTGAGTTTTCTCATACTAAATTAAAGATGGAGATCCTCAGAGAGTCTTCAGAAGCACCCTCAGTCATGACCTACTTAGGGGAGAAGCCACTGCTGATGCGGTGCGCCGCTATGAGCATCTTTGGGGTTGTGATGCACTATGGAGTGTTCATTAAAAATGAATGGCACATGCAAGGCCCCCGAATTATCAAGATAGGCCTAACAGTCTATGGTCTCTTGACGCTTTTGGAGGCTAAAAGGCATTGGAGTATGGCTGCTATGGGCGATGCTGCTCTGATTCTGGCCAGCTTCGCGTTCTCTCTCCTGATGAGTATTGCTGTATACCGTATCTTTGCGCATCGTACTCGCCATTTCCCGGGCCCTCGTCTCGCCGGCATTAGCAAGCTATGGCATATGTACCAATGCCGGTATGGACAGAACCACTTGGTGCTGGAACGAATGCATCGCGAGTATGGCGACTTTGTGCGGACTGGCCCCAGTGAAATCACTATCTTTCACCCACAGGGTCTTCCTACCCTTGATGGTCCAGGAAGCCAAACCACCAAATCTGACTGGTATGACTTTCTTCTTCCAAATTACGGAGTAACCACTATTCGCAACCGCAAACATCACGATCAGCGACGGCGTCTTTGGTTAAAGGGATTTTCAACTGGTGCTATGGCCAACTATCAAAAGCACATTGAAGCCCATGTCAAACAAATGGATGCAATCATTGAAGATCACTCGAAGAACGGGAAACCAGTCAATCTTTCGACCTATATTTACTGGTTTTCATTTGATATCATGGGGATCTTTGCGTTCTCGCGTTCGTTCAATATGCTTCACGACGAACATTGGCACTACGCAATCACGAACCTACGCAAGGCAATGAAGCTTTTGGGACCAATGTCCTGTGTGCCTTGGGTTGCCCAGGTTGGGTTCTGGCTTCTCAAGGGGGTTTGGGTCGTCAAAGATTGGGATACCATGATTGCGTGGTGTGCATCCCAAATGCAGAATCGCATTAAGGAGCCAGATTCCCACGATGTCGCGCAAGGAATCATTGATGATTCGAAAAAACGCGGGACGCTGGAGGCCGATACTCCACCTCTGGTGGGTGATGCTATTGTGGCTATTGTGGCTGGAAGGTGAGATGTTCCCTCCCAAATCTTGGAGATCCTACTGCATCGCAAAAGCTAACATTATCTCTCGAACCAGCGATACTGTGGCGCCCACCCTTGTTTTCATTTTCTACCAGCTTGCGCTCCACCCAGAGAAGACCGAGAAGTTATATGAGGAGATTCGCGATGTGGACATCCAGGATATCCAAACACTTAGAAAGCTTCCCTACCTCAATGCTGTTATCATGGAGACCCTTCGTCTTCATCCAGCGGTCCCCACTGGTGGTAACCGGGATACTCCACCCGAAGGAATGGTGATCGCAGGTGAATTCATCCCGGGAAACACAACGGTTATCTGCCCTCGATACATACTAGGCCGACGTGAGTGCCCCTTTCCTTTTTTTTTTTTAATCCCTGACGTTTATTCTCCGGACCCCGTGGGGACTGTGCGGTGCGGACCTGCTGACATCTCCTTTTAGTCGAAAGCTGCTTTGCTCGACCCACCGAATGGATCCCTGAGCGGTGGGATTCTGAACCAGAGCTAGTCAAAGATACGCGGGCCCATCTCCCTTTTGCACAAGGTACGCTACTCCCAGGTTTGCGTCGGAGATCTTATTTTGACTGTTGATCAGGCCGTTATACATGTCTTGGCAAAGACGTTGCCATGATGGAGATGCTTGTCCTAGTTACTGTACTAGTTTCAAAGTACCGGTTTGATTTTGTGGATGGCAATCGCACAAATGCCATTCGAGAGGTCGAAGGGAAAATGCGAGACCAGTTTACCGCCACTCCCGGTTCTCTGGACCTGGTTTTCACTAAAAGGGCCGGACAGCAGCAAACTGCATGAGGTGGGGGGGAAGTGGTGGAGGAGGTGGAGAGGTCAGGTGCGAGCGAACCGAGGATAATCAAGCCCGTTCAGAACAGACGAGCGTAATGGACTTTCAGTGTAACGCGTTTACGGGAGGAGGAACTAGGTAGACTCCAATGGAGTACGGAGTACTGTAGATAATATCACCTGCTAAGGGCTGCAAGTACCCCACTGACTAGCATAAATGGGAAATACCTTCCTAAAGAGAGGACACACTCCACCCGGGAAAGTCTGGGCAAACAGGCCCTCTTAAGATCGTCGTCAGCGCATAGTTCACGAGAAATCAATCCTCGCGCTTGTCATGAGTCTTTCGGTGAAAATCCAGACGCCCAATGGGCACCAGTATGAACAGCCGACCGGTCTGTTCATCAACAATGAATTTGTCGGCGCTACCGGAGACACTATCACCTCACTAGATCCTGCGTGAGTCCCAGTGACGCTGCTCCTTGCATTAGCCAGCCTTCTGAATGTCCAATTTCACAGCACCGACAAGCCTATTGCAACGGTTCATGCAGCCAGCGCGGAAGATGTCGACAAAGCCGTAGATGCAGCTAAAGCCGCGCTGGCGCATCCATCGTGGAAGCTCCTGCCCGCTTCCGAGCGGGGCCAATTGATGGCGCGCCTGGCCGATCTTATCGAGCAGAACAGAGAACTTCTGGCTTCCATTGATGCCTGGGATAACGGTACGTTTGCACTCGCCATTCATGTGCTACGTCGATCGGGCATATCTACCATTCCTGGGGCCTGCAGTAGCGGGCAAAAGCCCGAGGCTTACGCCCACTTGATGATCAGAGGCCTACAAACACCGCCCTTCCCTCGTACGCAGTTCAATCCCTAGTACTAACTCGCTTGCAGGGAAACCCTACCAGGTCGCCTTTGATGAAGATCTTCCCGAGGCTATCGGCACCATTCGCTACTACAGCGGCTGGGCTGACAAGACCTTCGGCCAGACCATCAACACCACTCCCCAAAAGTTTGCGTACACAATCCGGCAGCCAATTGGCGTGGTCGCGCAAATCATTCCCTGGAATTACCCCCTGTCTATGGCAACATGGAAACTAGGGCCTGCATTAGCTTGTGGTAACACCGTCGTGCTAAAGCCCGCGGAACAGACGCCCCTGAGTGCGCTGATCCTGGGTAAACTTATCGTCGAAGCCGGCTTCCCGCCTGGCGTCATCAATATCGTAAATGGATATGGCCGCGATGCTGGCGCAAGACTGGCATCACATCCATCCGTCGACAAGGTGGCTTTCACAGGCTCTACTGGCACCGCCCGAGAGATTATGAAGATGGCCGCCGGGTCCCTGAAAAATATCACCCTGGAGACAGGTGGCAAGTCACCCTTGCTAGTCTTCCCCGACTCGGATCTGGACCAGGCCGTTAAATGGTCGCATTTCGGTATAATGTCGAACCAAGGCCAAATCTGTACTGCGACGTCGCGGATCTTTGTGCACAGGTCCATTCTTCCCGCCTTTTTGTCCGATTTCAGGAAAGCAGTTGAAGGGGTGACTATCGGTGATCAGTGGGACGCGTCAACGTTCCAGGGTCCTCAGGTAACACGCGCGCAGTACGAGCGCATCCTTTCTTATGTGGAGACTGCTAAGAGCGAGGGCGCTACTATTCTGACCGGAGGCGCGGCTTATGTCCCCGAGAAGGCTGAGAACAAGAGTGGGTATTTTGTTCAGCCAACTGTCATCACTGATGTCACAGATTCCATGCGTATTTTCAAGGAGGAGGTCTTTGGGCCAGTTGTTGTGATCCTGCCTTTTGACGAAGAGGAGGAGGTTATTCGTCGTGCGAATGACTCAACTTATGGTCTTGGTGCTGCCGTTTTCACCAGAGATATTGAACGTGCCCACCGGGTGGCCTCAGAGATTGAATCTGGTATGGTCTGGATTAACAGCAGCCAGGCCTGTGATCCTCGCATCCCATTTGGTGGTGTCAAGCAAAGTGGCATTGGACGTGAACTTGGTGAAGCGGGCTTGGAAGCCTATAGCCAAATCAAGGCTGTCCATGTTAATATGGGCACTAAATTATAAATACGTAAGTGATGATATTCGACTGGCTCCATAATGGAAAGCAGGAGAAATAGGGAAAATAGACAGCTTGAATCACACAATATATGCCAAAAATTCTAGCTGAATCGATTTTATTGCACACTTTATCATTGACTCAAGCTGTAACCTTGGAAGGAGTACCCCGCATATCCATAAATATCTAGAAGAGCCTCTGCAAATATAATTGGACCTATGGTATAACATAACGGACCTTCCTTCCGTTGATCTCGGACCATGCAATGGTTGAGAAGGAAGTGGCCGAAGATACTGTGGCCACCACCCCATAATGCCTCCGGTCAGGTCTGACTATTTGATGCGTTTGCCACTGTAGCCAGCAGAAAATTCTAGAAGAAAAAAGCAAATAAACAGAAAGCCGATAAGCGTGATACATTAACTACATCCGGAATGAGATGCTCATTCTGGATGAGGAGGAAGTGGGTCTCACGTATTGGGAAAGCCACTCCCCAGTAGTTATCGGCTGGTATATCATGGTGTAACTGCTTGTGAAGAGACAAAGACGCTCAAAAGGCAGTGTTCTCCGTAATAAAAATTGTATATATTGTAGTTATGAATACTACTGCCCAACTCCTCAACGCCTCCCCCGCTCACGGTCGCCAATTCTCTAGAAAACCACCTCTATAACCACCTCGCAAAATGGTATCCCTTCACGGTATCCTGGTGGCGCTGATCACCCCCTTCACAGACGACAAGACCAAGATCGACGAAGGTCGTCTACAAGCACACATCGAGCACCTCATCAAAGCCGGCGTCCATGGCCTAGTTCCCGGCGGTAGCACTGGCGAGTTCACCGTCATGAGTACCGCCGAGCGTAAGCAGCTTACCGAACTCTGCATCAAGTACGCTGCTGGCCGCGTCCCCGTCGTAATTGGCACAGGAAGCACATCTACCGCCGAAGCTGTCGAGCTCTCTGTTCACGCTGGACAAGCAGGTGCCGCAGCTGTTATGGTCGTGCCTCCCTTCTACGACCCAGTCAGCTTAGAGGAACTACACGAGCTTCTGAACGAGGTCCACACTGCCTCCAAGCTCCCAATAATGTACTACAATATTCCAGGCGCCTCGGGTCTAAAATTGAGTCCTACTGAAATCGCCGGCTTGTCAAAGGTTGGTGTGAAATATATGAAGGATACATCTGGCGACGCGCCTGCGTTTACCGAGCTTGCATTCAGTGCTGCGCTTTCGGAGCAGGTGACTGCTTTCAACGGCTGGGACAGTCTGACCTTCTACGGGTTGGCAGCTGGTGCTCCCGGTGGTGTCTGGGGCGCTGCTAACTTTATACCTGAGCTGGCAGTTGAGTTGTATGAGGCTGTCTCTGTCAAGGGTGACTTAAAGCGTGGACGAGAGCTGTGGGCTAAAGCTTTCCCTATCTGCAAGTTCCTGGAGTCAAACCCTTACGCTGCTGCCGTGAAGACTGGTGTAGAGCTGGTTGGCCAGTCTACTGGAGGACTGCGCAAACCTTTCGCATTGCTGAAGCCGGAGCTCCAGGCTGAGCTGAAGCAGTTGCTACAAAATGCAGGAGTTAAAACTATTTAATGAATATGAGGCGAGAGGAATGCGAGATTTTATGAATAAGACTTGATGTAAATGTTATCCATATGATACATGAACAATGAAGAGAATGCATTTGAGCATAACGAAAGCATTAAGATGCTCTAATTAATTTTCTGGGATAGTATTTTAAAAGCTGTATTCAGTCAGCATAAATTTAAAATAGTGGGAAGAGAAATGAACGTTTCCCGTCAACATTAACGAAGACCTCCCCAACACCATAAGAGAGAGAGAGAAAAAAAATCGTTCCTCATAACTTGCTTAACACTTAACAGAACAAAGGCCATGTTTGATCTTGTCTGACAATGTCAATCCAAGATGGCATTAATTCACCCCGGTTCCCCGTCATGTTCTCGTCTTGTTTGCTCCACACCTTCTCCATGATATTTCTTGCGGTGTTGAAAGAGACCAGCCCGGATTTTAAACTGGCCTTATCAATTATCCTAAGAATTGCTTCTCGTCTTGAGGGCGTTATAGCCTCACATCCAGCGATGAAAACAGGCCAAGCAGTGCCAGGCCCAGTGGGATCATCTTCGGCCAGTGCAGCGCTGCACTCTTCCAGAGAGTTTATGACGCTATCAACATGGCCTTGAAGGACTGCTGGGTGGGCATTTCGGATTCGACGATAGAAGAAGATCATGAGAGCTGCATTTAATGCATCCAGCATACACGCGTGGGGCTTGGAAGAGACCTGTATCTCTGTCGTTCCACCTCGAGATCGAAGATCGAATGTACAGACCATGTTCTCCAATCGCATACTGCGGCGCTGTAGGGTTTCCCATGTTTCTAGATGAACCTTCTTCCCTGACTTCCGAGCACAGACGAAAGTTTGCATCACATTCCCTAGTCTGGTGGTCTGAGACATAAGACTGAGCCACGTTTCCGGGATGCCATAGATTTGTTTATAGAGCGTTTCGGAAAATGCGCGGGAATCATGGAGGTGAATATCATGGAACCCGGAGGCTCGGTCTTTGACTTCATCGATATTGAGATCACTGTCAGAGAGTTGTGTCTCGAGACGGAGAAAATCATCTAGACGAGGGTTTGGCTCGCTGGTGACGACTGTACTGCTGTGGCTTGCTCCCGATGCATTCGATCTCGATGATGTTCCAATAGTATCCAGACAGGAGTATGAAAGGGCATAGTCGTGTAACAAGAAAGTGCTTTCGCCTATTATTCGAAGCCAGGTATAGACATGGTGCAAAAGGCGGGCCTTTTTGGAGATTCGGCTTTTGGAGAGTCCTCTGAGCCGCAATAATCTTTCTGCGTCAATTAAAAAACATCGCGCGTGCTGCTGCTGCCCAGACAGTATCTATCATTTTCATGATAGTCAGTCAAGTGAATTCAGGCAAAGAAAGCATTCTCCGTAGAAAACTTACAGCATATTGAGTTAGGATATTTGCAGCCATCAGCTGATCCTTGTACTTAGCCTTTTTGGGACCTTCCGTTTCATGCTGTAATGAGACCTGCATGTGGTCTTTGGCATGTTGATACGTTTGGCTAGAAACATGGAACCAATTCTCCGAGGTTTGCAAAGGCCCAGGCCGTGGCCTTAACGCCAAGTCGAGAGCTGCACATGCTAACAGTCCATATAGATTTGCAAGCCGAGCGTGGCTCACACCTTCTGTTCCAAGAAAGGTTGTATCACCAAACGCCACCACAGCAGCGGGGAGATTAAGAATTCTCCAAGGTGATTTAAGACCAAACGGGATGGCCATGATTTGAGGAATCACCACATCTTGAAAATGCTTCAGTAGAAATTGTGCATCTTTCAATACCTCAGTCGTTGTAGTAGTCATCTCCATTGGCGTCCGTTGTGGCGTTGATAATCGCATGGAGTCATCCTGGCCCGTAGTAGGTAGGAATAGACCAGTGTCTTGACCCATATCGAAGGGGATGTCGTACGGCATGCTCAATGAGGGGTGTGTCGCAAGACCAGTCTGGTCGGGACTAAAGCTCAGCAGATCAGACCAGTGAAGAAAATCATCCATCTGCGATTGCGAATCGATCATTGAGTGCGGGCTAGGGTCTGCCATTTCTTCGGGCACCATAGCATCTCCAGAGTTCGAGATTTGTGTAGGGCTAGATAACGCAGGAACGCCTTCTGTCGTTATATCAGACTGCTCGCTATACTCTTTGCTCGGAGCAGCAAAGTCGAGGACCGAGAAAGGTCCAATGACGATCTCTCCATTGGGGGCTCCTTCCGGGTCTCGAGACCGTGAATCAACTTCCGCCAGAGATACATCAATTGAGCCTGACAATAGATCTTTCTTAAGAGCCACACTCATAGACAGACGCGATTGTTCTAGATTATCAATTAGCGTCTCTTGGGCGGACTCGGGTCTTGCAGCAAGGGCATCAAACCTGAATAAAGATGCCGCCGAGTTCCACGACGCCCTTCCTCGACCTCTTCGGGGTCATCATCCCCCCGCATCCACAGTACCTGGTCTGAGAAACCTTCACAGGTAACACCAAGCGACTTGCATGTCTTGCACGCCGGTCGCTTCTGGTCGCATTTGACATGTCGCCGTCTGCAAGTACTGCATCCACCCAGCACATGGGATCGACGCACGCGCGAGCGCGTTGTATTCACCATCACTTTCCAGACATCCGGAAATTCCTGTCCAAAGTACAGATACGGAGTAGAAACCCAGAGATAGAATTGGAAGGTGATTGCAATCCGAGGGGAACCCCAGACATCAGATATCTCCACAAAAGCACCGCGCGGAATTAGCGGTCGGAATCGCCTTCCCTGGGATCCTTATCGTTATCTCATCTCATACACCCCTCCTTCCTATTTCGTATCCATGGATTCCAGATTCGCCATTACGTTCTTCGGATCTACAGTCACAGGTGAGAGGTACACTTGCATTCGTTTCGTTTCATGGATTCTATCATCCCGCTATAGCCATTATTATCATTCGTGCGCTACAGTCTACTCTCCAACTGGGAGGCTTCATCCTGGACCGTCAGGGGAATTTCCTTCTCAAGCGAGTGCTCTTGCTGTGTCCATCCAAGCAGCTTCGAAGCCCGCGACGAGAACTGGTGCGCATTCGTACCCCAGAATACGCTACCCTTGCCCATCAACTGATCAGCCTCGGCAGCAGTCACGGTCTTAATAGAGGTGTTGTCGGTTAAGCCAAGCTTGTGAGCGGCATTGGCCACTTGCTGGGAGATCTGTCCAAAGGTCTGCTAGAATGAGCTAAATGATCAAATAAGGGGGTATCAGCTCTTCATAGTACTTACGATGGCTTCAGAATTGCCCACCAAGTAGAGTCCATTCTGGTTCCACAGTTCATCATCGGCACCTTCGACAGCTTTCTCGACCAGTTTCACAAAGATGCGAGTCAGGTCTGCAACGTGGATGTTGCTCCATGTACTCTCGCCCTTGTTCACTTGAACGGTCTGCCGTGTCTCGATGGCAATCTTGCATAGGTTGGGAATCTGGATACTCCGTTGGTTGACAGGGCCGTTGCCCTTTCCATAAATGATGGGAGGGAAGATAATGGCAGTCTTGGTACCAGTGACACCGAGTAGATATTCATCCACAGCTCGTGCGGTGGAGTTCTTGTGAATGATATCACGAAGGTCATTGGCATCTTTCAAATCGTCGTAGCTCTTTTCGGCGGGCTCTCCGTATCGGTTCCTCTCAATATCAGCGACAGAAAGAACACTCGCTCCGGAAATTTGAATCCAGTGTGCTGTAGTCGGCAAATATCAATCAATACCCGGTCGAACTCATTTTTAGCTTATGTTGAATGCCTACCTGGCTTTGTACGATTGGCGAGTCCGCGGGAGATAGCTTCAACACTGGGTATATGCTTGTTGGCGGCGGCGTCTAACGTTTCGATTAGTCGAGAACCCCCGTCTCGTTCCTTTCCTCATACTCACGAATGACCACGTCTGCCTGTCGCGCTTCTTCTTCAATCAAGGACGCATTGTCGAGGTCACCGGTGACAACACGAACTTTGGGGTATGCCTTGCTCACAACAGCAGCATTCTCACTGCCACGAACCAGAGTACTAATCTGATATTCGGGGTGTGCCGATTGGAGCAGGTGGAGAACATCTCCACCAACATAGCCAGTTGCACCAGTCCTAGTAGGAAGGTCAGCACACGCACGATCTCTTGATACTGTGCCACTCACAAGAAAACGCGGGCCATTTTAATGCTGTTGAATTTTAACCTATTCCCAAGGAGAGAGGTCGTGGGTTCATCTTGCATGTTCAGGTGGCCTTAAAAGCGACCAGGCTGCGGGGCGGCGATAGAACGGGAAGGCGACTCCGGCACCTCGCGTCTCCACCCCCATTCATACTTCCAGATAGGAAGTTAACTCGTCCCGAACCATTAGTTCATCGGAAATTCTCTGGAAGGGCAATCCAGCACTATGCATGCAGATAGGGGATCATTAAACGATTGGTGGAGATATTCGTTCTTTCTGCACACCCATGATTCTCAACCTTGGAACGTTTCTTTCTTTTCTCTAGATCGCATTGGCTGTATATAAGTTTTATCAACTACACGATATATAGCTTAACATGTCGCACAGGGGTGAGACTTTGCACAAGGATGTCTGCTGCATTGCAGACTTGAAAGAGCTAGGAAGCAAGCGACTTGCACCTATGGTCCGAGGTCGGTTGCACCAGCTACGTGCACAGCGGTTCCACAAGCTAACCCATACAGACTACTACAATGAAGGTGCTATGGACCTGCTCACGTATGGATTTTACCATATCAGCTACCGTGGTCTCGCGTATTGACAATAATTAGTTTGCGAGAGAACGAGGCCGCCTTCGATCGCTACCGGATCCGACCGCGCATTCTGAAGAATGTCGATAACATCGACACCAGCATACAGTTCCTGGACAGCAATGTATCACTCCCATTCGGCTTCAGCCCAGCGGCTTCTCACAAGCTTGCGCATGCTGATGGAGAGCTAGCGACATCGCGTGCGGCTGCAAAATTTAACATTGGCATGGGATTGTCATCATATGCAACGTACTCCCTGGAAGAGGTCGCCGCGCAAGGCATAGGGAACCCCTATGTGATGCAAATTTGTGTTCTAAAGGACCGTTCTGTTACAATTCAATTGTTAGAAAGGGCTGAAAGTGAGTTACCTAGCTTCTGATAAATGAAGTTTGACAAATTCTAACGACATCGGGTTTCCAGAGGCTGGATACAAAGCTCTATTCCTGTCGGTCGATGTCCCCGTCCTTGGAAAACGATTGAACGAATATCGCCACGAGTTCCGCATTCCAGAAGGCATGGAATATCCGAACATTCTCAGCAGTGGTGCCGATACTTCAGACAGGACGGATTATGGTGAGCGTCAATATCGAATGAACGATAACGTACAGGCCACTAACCATCCCAGACCCAAGTCTGGACTGGGAAACTGCGATCCCTTGGCTCAGGCAACACACCTCGCTCCAAATCTGGCTCAAAGGAGGTAAGTGACTCGGGCATTGAGAGAATGCTTTCATCAAATACTGAGAAAGTCGTAGTGTGCTCCCCTGAGGATGTCGAGCTAGCAATTGACCATGGTATTGACGGGGTTGTTATTTCCAATCACGGTGGTCGTCAGCTGGACGGTGTTCCAGCAACCCTTGATGCGCTGAGAGTTTGTGCACCGGTCGCCCAAAGACGTATCCCGATTGCCATTGATGGTGGAATCCGCCGAGGCTCAGATATCTTCAAGGCGCTGGCGCTGGGAGCGAACTACTGCTTCCTTGGGAGAATACCAATCTGGGGGCTAGCGGTGAGTAATAGATCCTGCGGCTCTATTTCACTTGCTAAATCGTACATAGTATGATGGTCAGGAGGGTGTTGAATTGGCCATCAGGATCCTTCGACAGGAGCTCATGATTACCATGGCATTGGCTGGGTGAGTTTCTCATGTCCATGAGCGATATGGAGCTGTGGCTAATGAAAAATAGGTGTCGCACAATCAGTGAGATCCAGAAATCATATTTGTCCATCTTGCAGCCTGATGGAATCCTGGCCAAGTTGTAATTTGACCCGAAACTCACCCAGTCGCGTGGCCCTGGGGGCTTAGGCAGGGTACGTCAGACATGTCATTAGTTAATCGTGCATTGTAAAAAGATTGCTCAGCCTCGATTATACAAAGCCTGAGAATAGAATTAGGTAGATGCATAATTAAGAACCACAATTTAAGCACCTTTCCTAGAATTTAAGGTAGAGGGCATACGAGTGCGGTGGCAGTACGGAGATGGTTCGGCTGGTTCCGTGGCGCAGCCGTCATGCACAGTGAGATTTAGTATGTAGGCAACATCATTTATGCTTAAGCCACAGGCGCTATACTTAGAAATTTCGAGATGTCTGGGGTGTTTGTGACCCAAATGCGCCCAGGATATGGCACATTCCAATGTTAATCTCGTACTCTGAATCCTAGCTCAAGTTCGTGCGCTCTGGAGTTATCCCTGAACCTAGGGTTATTTAACTCAACATCCTTCCCCCACAAGTTTTAGTTCCCACCACCAACAACTTCAAGTCTCACTTCAGTCTACTTTCCAACCTTGGAATTCACTCTGATTCAGAATTTCCTTGGCCTATTCAATTTTACGTACAGACCAAGAATAAGCTTGACATCAAATTTTCCGCCATTTACAATGCCTGGTTTCTTCAACTTCTTCAAATCCTCCACTAAGGAGTCGGAGCCTTCCTCAGAAAACAACGCCAATCTTACTTCTTTCTCAAGCCGTCAACCAAACGAGGCCTCGGAGCAGCAATATCGCCAAAATTTTGAGCCCGTGAATCTGGGCGCTTCTTCAATGCGAATGGAGCCCCAGCTTAACGATGAGCAAATGAAACTCCGCGGAGGTGGGCCTATAGATTGCTGCTGTGGAATGTAAGCAATGGCAAAACTAATATGGAAACAATGGGAAGCTAATATCTTTGTTTGCAGCTGTGCTGGTCTTCTGTGCTTCGAATGCTGCAATATTTGCTGCTGTTGCTAGTGCGGTTTCGACTGAAGATCGGACCAGAATGAGCATGATTAATGGCATTGCATTGCGTGGGCACGGAGTACATTATTCTCGCATTAGGTTACATTCGAGTACTGTTTTCAAATATACATGTTACATTATATTCTCATTTATTCCTTCGCTCGTGCTTGTTGTCGTATCTCCTCCCAAGCGACCTTTTAGTCTGAGGCTGGATCAAACTAACGGGCACCTTTGAATAGCGCCTCGGAGTGCAACGTTCACATCCCATGACCGGAAACCAGGGGCTCGTCCCAAGAATCTCACATTAGCTAAAAGCTCTACTGGGAATTAGCATTGTTCGACATGTCGCGCTAAACAATATCTTCGTCGGTCAGTACTTACGATCGAAGAAGCACTCCACGTCCAGTACATAACTGGATTGGCTCAGGTTCTGCCACTTATCCATCATGCTCGACGCAGAGAATGTCGAAGATGACATATTCAAGGGTGGAGTAGTCCTAGAAGAGGGAACGTTAGACGGATAATAGACCTGCGAGGCCAATTGATGTGACGAAGACGCAGATATCGACTCTGCGAGAACGGGAGGCACGTCGATCCAAACAGACGACCCATTTAGGGAAAGACCCTGCTGCGCTAAGTACCCCTGCACATCGTGGCAGTCAAACCAGTCTCCTTCGAGACCCAGAGCTCGTAGTCTGTCTTCTCTATCGATTAATTTCTCGGCAGTCTCGAGCCCTTCTCCGGCGTCAGGCTCGGCGTCGCCGCTCCAGTCCTCATCCCAGTCTTGGATGCCGCCACGTCGGAGTATTCGCACTAATCGTCGTAAAATCTTGTCTGGCCTCCGCGTGTGTACAGGGAAAAGCGGCATGCCATCTTGGCCATATCGGGGATAGTGTGTGCCGGCACCACCGAGGCAGTAATATGGCATTGCATCGACTTTTTCGAGAATTCCGCCAATCTCTGTTTGCAAAGACCGTCGGAGAGAGCGACGAATACCAGGCATATCATGGATGCAGGGAACCAGCCCGAATACACGCGTCATCACCGATGGATTGGCGTATGGTTCGGAGAGCCATCGGTAAATATGTTCGAGGCAAAACCGGTGTAGGCGACGGGAAAGATCTGATTCTTGGTTGCTGTAAGTATAGATTGTGTTTGTAGGGAAAAGACGATTTAGTAGAGGGGATGGCGACCGTGGGTGATTGGGGGTTGTATTCAGCGATTTTTCAAACCCCCAGCTGGTGGAGGAAACATTGTACCCAAAGATATCACGAAGAGAGTCCGAACTCGTGTCGACAGGCTGGGAGTGGCTACTTTCATCGTCGGATCGTGCTTTTTTATGGATCTCCGCCAAGACGAGACGCCTAGCTTGCGCCATGCGATCCGGGATGGCAGCTGCTGGAAAGGCCACAGCATTGGAGTTTGTGGGTTCCAGGAGGTCCGCCACATTCTGCAGGGTCTGTTCAAGTTCATCTACGCGCGTTTTGAGGGTTTGGATGGTTGTTTCTTTCTTTTGCCTATAGGTGCGCTGTGCACGTCGGATTTGGAGTCGCCGTTCCTGCAAGAGAGTCAGTCTAGGCGCGGCTTTGGCATGAACGCAAGCCTAGCGCACCTCAATAGCTGCCGCATCTTTAGCTGTTTGGAGCCTCGGTCGGCCGCGCTTGCGAACTGGGCGCTCTTGTGACTGTGGGCCTTGATTCTCGGTCTTCTCCGAGTGGGTATTTGCTCTAACCGCGTCTTTTCGTTCACGGAGACGTCGACGTGGAGCTGAAAGTGTTATCTCCTGATCGCCCGGTGTTGCGGTGATTGGATCATCGGGGATTGTGGTTTTGGGGATATGTGTTGCCTTCAGCTCTTCGGAGACCCCGCTAGTCTGGTCGAAGTAGGATCTTGCAGACAAGGAGTCCAGAGACCTCTGGCTAGATGCAGAGTCATCGGTCGCCCGCATTGCAGCTATGTAGGGTTTATAATGTGGATGATGGATCAAATAATTCCTGTCAAATGTGCATGCACTCAGGTTATAAAACTCAGTTTCTTATGCCATCCAAAAAGCCCCCAAGGATCCCGGAAACCCTTCATGTGGTTAAACCTTGCGGTCAAATTGAATTCGGCTGATGTCTCTTTTGTTTTTAGAAATTCGGAGGGATAGAAAAGGCCCGCGGAGGTGATTTTTGGATCAGTCATCAGATAAAGAGGCGCTGGCCTCGGCCTCGAGTCTGCACTATTGGAGTTATGCCGCGCATAGGGATGCGTCCTTAGTCAGTGCTCTGTATGCCGTGCATAACAACTGCATCCTTATGTGTATAACCGTGCATTAATCATACATGAATGGATCCCAAGCCAGTGGAACTCCAAACTTTGATTCCTTCAACCTCCCAAGCCCCAACACTTATAGCGCCGTAGACTCTAAGGAACGCGTGGCCAAGCGTGACATCTGAAATCAGGCAGCGCCCGGCGAATTTTCACTGTGAATTTTGTTATTCACACATAAGTTGGTTGGTGTTTGAGTTTGTGGCGAAGATCGCCGAGAATCTAGAAAACCAGAAATCGAACCAGGGTTAAACCAATCGCAAGCCACCAGAGAGTAATATCAAAATCCACATGCAACATCCTGTTCTACCTCCGAGCAAGATCGCGGCCGCCCTTCCTGGTCTATACTTGGGCCCCGTCGCTAACCACGGCCCTATGCCTTGCAAAGAGCATCATCTCCGACACGGATCGACTTACCGTACCGCGCTCATTGGCCTTTGACTTCCACATTCTTTTGTCCCCCACTCAGAAGCTGCCGAGGCCCAACCGTTCATATAAGACATAAACCCCCCCATCCCCCCCATCATGTGTCGACGAGGCCAACTACACCATCATGGGCTTGACTTTCGTCCTAGGCTTCGCCGCCGCCGCGGTCATTCTGCAGTTTATCCGCATTGTCTTCAACTCATGGCAACACTCACGCAAGGCCCAGAGCCTGGGCTGCGGCAGCCTGCCACGATACCCGTGCAAGGATCCGTTCGGTGTTGGCACGCTGAAGCAGTCAATGGCTGCTGACAAGGAGAAGCTGATCCCCGAGCTGTCTGAGAAGCGTGTTGCTCTCATGTCCGAGCGCGAAAATCGTTACTGCACCGCCTTCGTCCTGCGCAACATGGGCGCCGATATCATCTTCACCATCGAACCGAAAAACGTCCAGGCCGTCCTGGCGACCCAGTTCAAGGATTTCGAGCTAGGTGGAGTCCGTCGTCTGTCCATGCATCCTCTATTGGGTACTGGCATCGTGAGTTGTTTCCATGATCCAAGCACGCCGTCGCAAATCCTCGATTCAGTGCTAACTTCACGTAGTTCACGGCCGATGGCGAGGAATGGAGCCATTCTCGTACGCTTTTGCGCCCCCAGTTCACCCGCGATCAAATCAGTCAACTTGACTTGGAGGAGGAACATGTCAAAAAGGCCATGCAGGCTATTCCCACCAAGAATGGATGGACCGGCGAGGTGGACATCCAATCGATTTTCTTCCGTTTGACCATCGACTCGGCGACCGAATTCCTATTTGGTGAAAGTGTGGAGAGCCAGCTTGGCGTTCTGAAAGGCACAGAAGATCCCAAGGATTCCTTTGCCTACTACTTCGACAAGTCCCAGCACACTGCCGCCTCCCGCGCCCGTTTCGAGAAACTCGCCTTCCTCGCCGACAACAAGGAGACCCGCTATTCGGACAAGCGCGTCCACGATTACGTCGACAAGTTCGTCGCAATCGCCCTGCGCAATGCCGAAGACCCCAAGCACGATCTTGAGAAGGGCCCCTACGTCTTCCTCGACGCCCTCGCCGCCACAACCCGCGACCCGATCGAACTGCGCTCCCATCCTCGCCGGTCGCGACACCACAGCCTCACTTCTGAGCTGGACCACCCTGATGCTAGCCCGCAACCCCGAAGTCTTCCAGAAGCTGCGTGAAACCATCATTGAAACCTTCGGCACTTACTCCAACCCCAAAAACATCACCTTCGCATCCCTCAAGTCCTGCCAGGCCCTGCAGTACTGCATGAACGAGTCTCTCCGCCTCTACCCAGTCGTCCCATTCAACCGCCGCAGCGCCACCCGCGATACCACTCTCCCCACCGGCGGCGGCCCTGACGGCAAATCCCCCGTGTACGTCCGTAAGGGACAGTCCGTCATCTACAGCGTGCACGTCATCCACCGCCGCAAGGATATCTGGGGCGCCGACGCCGACGAGTTCAAGCCCGACCGCTGGACCAACCGCAAGGCTGGCTGGGAGTACGTGCCTTTCAACGGTGGCCCGCGCATTTGTATCGGGCAGCAGTTTGCGCTGACGGAGGCCGGGTATGTGCTTGTGCGTCTGCTGCAGCGCTTCGATAAAATCGAAGATGTTTATCCTGAGCGTAAGATCCGGTATGGCTTGACTTTGACGAGCTGCCCGGCTGATCTGGTGACTGTCCGCATGCACGAGGCTGAGAATGCGTGAATGTTATCTGGCGGCTCTTTGCGTCTTTAATGTATCATGTAATGCTGGGATTTTGAGGGGGTACTCTATTGTTCTATGTTCCTTCTATTCTTTGTCTGGATCTTTGCATGATTGGTATCGTGTCGATTGGTCATCTCGACGCTTTTTGCCTGTAATTTGATATGAAACGACTTTTATGAACTAGTTTTAGAATTTGCGCATTTGGCATTGGAATACTTGACATTGTTTACTCTTGGTTGTTTCATTGCTTACCTGGGTAACCCATGGAGTCCATGTACTGTACTAGTATATTTGCAGGGCGAAGGCGCCGTGTAAGAGCTAAGGCAAGTGGTGAAATAGATTGGGATAAAATTTATTGAAGATATACAGAGAAAGAACACGACTTCAAGAAAGGAAGCAAGTTTCAAGAACCACGAGTACCCTCATTAGGGGCTATATGCTAAAAAGAAAAAGCCCTACAGGCACTGAGAGTAGTAAGGGTTTTGGATCTTGCAAGAATAAGGAGCCTGGCAAGAAGTCGCACCAGTCCAGTTCAGACCACCGCACTGGTTATACTGGCGAACTGCACCACCACTGGCAGAGGGGGTGACAGAGGCGCTGATGGTCGACGATGGCACGGCAGAGGAAGAGAAAGAGGCAGAGCTAGCGAAAGTAGTAGCGCTGGGCGGGGCAGGCACAAAGACTGAAATAGAAGTAAATGAAGCTGGCTGGCTAGTCGGGGTAGCATATGAGGTCACAAGCGCGCTGGAGGTCGAATCAATGGGACTCGGAGCCTGGGCCTGGCTGTTAGGAGTGCTGGTAACTTGGAGAGAAGAAGTGGAAGTGGTACCCTGAGAAGAGGTCGCAGAAGACTGAACCGCTGAAGAAGTAGAGCCGGAACCACCAACGAAGTACTTCTCGAGGATTGGAAGATAGGTCGAGTAGGCAGGTCCGTCTGTTGGCTCCAGGCTGTACATGTACGTTCCCCACCAGGGACCAGCAGCCCACCACTCAGCACCGGTCCAGACGTCGCTGTTGTCACTCAAGTATGAGAGCATGCCTTGAACAGCAGTTTCGCAATCGGAGTTGACGCCGCCTGCGAACTCGCCGAGGAAGGCCTTCTTGTTGTTAGTCTTGAGCCACTGGGTAGCTGACTCGAGACGCTCTTGGCCGATGGTCGTGCTGACACAAGTCTCAGATGTGCCGGAGCTATCAGAGTCCAGGTACTGGTGCATCTCGTAGACAAGTTTGTCTTGGGGATCCGTCAGGTCCTTCAGGTTGTCGTTGGTGTTAGTCCATGACCAAGCACCAGAGTAAGCGTTACCCTCGGCGAAAATGTACTGTGTTGTAGCACCAGCAGCACGAATTCCATCAATGGCGGCCTGGTTCAGATTCAGCACGAGAGTTTGGTCCATGTCGTGGTACTCGTTGTCTAGACAAGTGGTAGTATAAGTATAGAGCTTCTTCCCATAGTAGAGATGACTTACTGGTGTCGAAAATGACCTTCTCATTACTAGCAAACTCAGTGGCGACGGTCTTCCAGAAGGCCTTGAAGTCGTCGGTAGCGGAAATGATGTTTCCATTGCTAAATAGTCTATGTCAGTATCTATCATCAAGCCTGATGTCTCTTTGAAGCTTACTATCTTCCATAGTTGTGAGGGTCAATGACCGCATAGGCACCGCTGTCAGTGACAAACTTGACAGTCTGCGAGCGAATTTGGTAAGTACAATCATTTATGTTCCAAGGAAGCCTCATTACTTACGCTCTGAAGGGCAGATAGGTAGGTTGAGTCTGTTGTTCCAGTCAAGCTATCAGGAACCAGACGCTCCATCAAGAAAGGAATCCGAAAAACGTTCATGCCAGCATCACGCAAGACCTGAATCTTTGAGGTATCAGGCCATGTATAATCTGTGCCAAGGGTACCAGGAAGGTTGGTTTGGCCGAATTCAGCACCAGATTCATTGACGCCGACCCATGTAAAGCCATTGGCACGCTTCTTAGCAATGCTTTGATCAGAGGGAACAGCAGGCCTTCCGCGTGGGTATGCGGACACGAGGCTAGCAGCGCTGGCAGTCAGGACTACGTTTGTGAGCTTCATATTGTTAAGTGGGGTGATAAGAAGAAGAAGAAGAAGAAGAATAGAATGAGTGTTGGATTTGGAAGCAAATCGTAATGAATGAATAGGGCTAGAAAAGGTCAAGAAGCCAGCCTCGACGTGAAGAACTTGTAGTTAGAGAAGCACATCTAGCAGGGCGTGCACAATTGGGACTTATATAGTCGACCTCATTGGGCTTGATCCACCAGTAGATTCTCCTGCGCCCAGGGGCTGCAGGGTTTCCTGATACACATCGGTTATGGACCGGCCACTGAGGACCATCTGTCCGTTACGGATTAGCCACGGGGGGATCCCCGTTAGATACTATTCTTGACACTATTTTACCCTGTTAACCACATTACCGGTCTAGATGGATATTCGATAGTCTTGAATTATCCATAGTAGAAAGTCCGGATAAATTATAGTGGATCATGAGCGTCATGGTAGTCATGGTAGTGTGCCATCTAGTACATTTACTGCTTTTCCAGCAGTCTATAGTTATGCCGCACCCTTGAAATAGGCTTAGAAAGGAGTTTGACGATGGACCCACAGGGTTCAGAATCATCTCGCTTCGAACTCAACTCTTCTGGCCATTCGATAGGAGGGGTGGAAATATGATCAAGAAATTATTCCGAAGACTCAGGGGTTGCGGCTAGACCTTCTTCGGAATTCGACCGAATACTAACCAGCGCCAAACCCATGCGTGACCTTTAAGGTGAAACGCGACGGGGCTTTGAGGATGACGGCGGATTGCCAGTGGGGTAAGATTTGGGAAATCCTTCTTTGACCGAGGCAGGAATAGTGTAGTAACTATTTACTTACGTTTGAGAGATCCAGACGAAAGCTTAAAACCAACTGCCATGGATTATTATAAAATGCGCTCCAAGAAAGAGGTGTTTGCTCTCATAGGCTCACATATGTGGGAATGAACATTATTTTTAGTATGAATTTGATCTGCCTATACTGCAAGGAAAGTGTTCATTCCCCTAAGCACAAGAGAGTGGAGAATGGGAACTAGAGACAAAGGGACGGAAGGGCCAAATGACGAAAGACAAAACCACCCACTCTTCCATTGCGATGCAAGTCCATCTCATGCCAAATCGTGTCTCATTAAGCTCATTACCATCAAGTCAGACAAATCTACAGCATCACTCCTGCGATGGCTCGATATGGAATTCGAATGAGTGATCGCCTTGTCCAACAGGTATCGCTTTTAGGTTATTATCGTAAAGAGTTCGTTCAAAGTATCGAACTCGGCCATCACGTTGTGCGAGAAGGACAGTTTGCTTCTCAGTTCCATATGGCCCGCTGAGGTAGCTGGGTGTTGAAGCCCCATTTGTCTGAGGTTCGCCTGATCCATTTCCTTGCGGCGTCTCCGAATCGCCCTCCGACCCTAAGCGCGGAATGAAAATGCTCTTGCGCAGATGTGGAATATAACAGCCAATGTTAGTGGCCTCGATGCTCTTATGTTCCTCCTCGGAGATCTGTGGGAAACTATTGGTTTTTAACACGCCAAGTAGACGCTCGATTAAGGCATCTTCGTCTTCCTGACCCTTTGCGTGGTCTTGGATAGCCGACTCCATGAGCTTCTCACCATCCAGGATCTTTGGCCATGTTCTATCATCCACAAAAGTATTGCTGAGACCCCTTGTCTGATTTTTCTCGCTAGCAACCCATGTGATTTGATCCATGTTTAAAGATCGGTTGGAAACAATGGCTAGTGGTTCATTGATATAGCCACATACTAGGCTGAACCCGCCGACTTGCTTTGCTTCAGCGCTATTGACCATGGACTGAACAAAGGTACTTGTCCCCTGGTCGTGGGTCGGGGCACTGGCCAGCCAGTTGTTAACAATCAAGCCACGACTGAAGGCGCCGACGGCTGAATATGACTTTGCTTCTTGGTAGTTCGTCAGGACTGCTACCTTGCCCTGTTTAGTGACACCCATCCAAGTGCCATGCGTGGCGCGTGCAAGGTCGCGAGAGCCAAGAACATAGCTATGAGGCTCTGGCCACCAGTCTGGCTCTGAGGTTGGCCGGCGAAGGAACTCCTGCGTTGAATATCAGTATAGTGGCTCAAGTGGTTGTGGAGTTCTTGGGCCATACATCGCGATTGTCGATAATTATTAATGAATAATCGGGATGCGCAGTGGAGATCAAGGCGATACACATGATTTTTAAGCCCCGGAGGAGCTCTTGTGGCTCTCAGAAAGTAGTAGATTGAGTTTTGGCGAGTATCAATCACACCTGGCTCGACTCGTGGTGCTGTGGACGATCCTGGCCTTTTATTGAGAGTTGTGTAGAAGGAAGAAAAGCCGCGAGTTGTAATACAGACAAAACCTTGGGCACCGGTTGATTGGGCCGAGTCGCTCCACCTGAATCGAGGATCGCGAACTTACGACACAGCGCTCAGGAGACACCATCTGATTTCCCCAGTCTACCCACGGGTTTTGTCGCATGGGACCTCATGGTCGAAGTAAGGGAGGACCCGTTCCCGTGACGTCAAGACAATCGTCGACCACCAAGCGGGTCATGGTTCAGCTGATGCTGCGAAAGTGGCCCCCGCACTGTTCTTTCTCTCTTAGCATCGTGTCGCTTTGGAGCTCGTGAGGCTTCGTTTGACCAATTTCGAGACTACCGTCCCTCGGGTTATTCCCTTTTATCCTGAAGACTGAGGCCTTTTCATTGTTGAGTGCAGTTGGAGGGGAGCCTGATTATCTCCAACTCCACCGCCAATTTCCGTTAATTTACGATTTCTGACAACACATCCTCCGCTCACGTTCCCTTCACTTCATCAAAATGTTCGGTATTTTTGCGGACTTACTGTCGTATGTCTACCCATATGTCAACGCTACGAGGCGAATCCTTTCAAAACAGAGCGAGCGGAAGCTAACATCACTCGCGACAGCTCCGTTATCACCATATTCTTTCCGGTCTTCGCATCCTACAAAGCTCTTCGTTCCTCCGATCCCTCACAACTTGCACCATGGCTTATGTACTGGGTGATTTTGTCCTTGATTTTGCTGGCAGAGTCCTGGACGGTGTTTATCATTGGATGGTAGGAATAAGTGATCCCCTTTGCCCCCCGGGGGGGAAAAACACACCATGAACTGACTGCGGTGACTTCTGTCATTAGGTTCCCATTCTATAGCTGGATTCGTCTGTTCTTCATGGCCTACCTCGTTCTACCTCAGACCCAGGGTGCCAAAATCCTTTACATAGACTACGTAGCTCCGTTCCTGGAGCAGCATGAACGGGGCATCGAAGAAATGATCGGCCGTTCTCACGAGCGAGCCCGAGCTTTAGGGCTGCAATATTTCTATCAAGCTATTGACTTGATCCGGCAAAAGGTGCTTGGGCTTCCTCCCCAACAAGAAGCACCTCCTCCACCCAGCGGCCCAGCGGCGTATGCCCAGTCGCTACTATCCCGTTTCAATATGCCCAGTGCAGGTCCTCCAACCGCCGCGCCCGGAGATTGGTTCTCTGCTCTTAGTGGCGTGATGAGCTCTGTCGCTTCTGCAGGTACATCACGTGAAGACCGAGAGGCGAATCTATCTCAGAGCGGCACTCTTCTTCAAAGACAACTGCAGTCTATGACGGGCCAGGAAAAGACTACATTTATCAGCCAGCAGAGAGAGGCACTTGATTTCCTACGACGTACACTTGCCGAAGAAGAGCATGGAACTGGTCGCGGGGATCCTGACACAGACGGTCTTGCTTACGGGGCATCGTTGCGCAAGAACACCAGTGACAACTCATTCGATGTGGTTGATGAGGAAGATGTTGCGCGCGCGACCCGCCGAACCAGCGGTTGGTCTTCCTGGTTAGGAACAGACCAAGACTCTTCGAGTTCCTCCGGTGCCGAATATGGTCGAGCCACTGGGTATGATCGTCGGGGCTAAAAGATGGGAAAAGCAGTCTATAGAAGGAAGCGGCGGTTTGCGTGTTCTTCCTTTTCTTTTCTTTTCTTTTCTTTTTTTCTTTT
>KZ118898.1:0-17765 GCA_002153405.1 Mycosphaerella populi pn0402 | reverse complement strand
CATGTTGACTGAGCGTATCATGCACGAATGTGTCAAGAAGCTCGTCGACTACGAGGGTGTTCCAGATGAGGCTGAAGTGGAGAGTCTTACTTCCCTTCTGCGCACTATCGGTGCTTCGTTGGATGCATCCGAGAAGGGCCCGGCTATGGTATGTTCCGCTTTCTCACTTCAAAGTATCTCTCGTACTGATTGTTTCATAGATGGACGCCTACTTCGGACGTATCAAGTTGATCATCGACATTCCAGAATTGAACAGCCGTCTGCGCTTCATGCTCATGGTATTTATAAGCTCTTTCTTTCGTCAGCCTGGCTTGAACTTAACTAACGCAATCTCTAGGATATTGTCGATCTCCGCAGCAAACGCTGGCTATCCAAGGACTCTGATAAGGGTCCCAAGACTATCCAGCAAATTCGTGAGGAGGTTCGTTTTATTCTTTTCCATTTGTTTATTGGAGATGATTAGCTAACATTTAACACAGGCCGCCCGTGCTCAGCAAGAAGCTGAGATGGAGCGACAGCGTCAGCAATCCAACCGTGGAGGCGGCGGCGGTCCTGGTGGTCGCCCTCCTATGGGTCGTGGCGATGCTCGTGGCTTTGGATACGGAAACCAAGCCCCTCCTCCCGACTATGCTTCCAGCAAGGTTGGAAGTGATGACCTGCGCCGACTTCGCTCTACCCGCAACACAAACCAGCCAATGTCGTTCGGGCCATCAAGCCTACTTGGCTCGCGCAGCGGCAGTGGTCGTAAGGGATTGGGTCCTGGTGGCAACTTGGTGCGCGGCAGTGACGACAGCGCTGCCAGCAGCCGCACCGGTACTCCTCCAGCGGGCAAGAAGGAGGACAAGGACGCCTCCTCGTCAATGAACGCTTTCAGGTAATTTTGACTGTTCTGTCTAATTTTCTCAAGGATCCATATTTTAACAACCTTCATTAGTGCTCTTGCCTCTCTGGAGGACCGTGACAACTTGGCGACCTCACCTCCATCCACCCACACTTCCCCCGTGCTCACCAAGTCCCAGCCGGCCACCGAAGAGCGTCGGCCCTCAAAAACACCATCCAAGGATGGTGAGAACCCAGCATAGAGAGTTCTAGGAGTAATGATCAACGTTTCCCATTTCACGTCTCGAGGTTCCACAAAAGATTTCCTTTTTCACCTTTCCCGCCTTTTCTCAACCTTTCACCCCCCATCTTTTCATGTTTCCCCATCTTGCTCCATCACTTGCGTGTTTTTAATCCGTTGCACAGTCCCGTCCGTGCATGCGCCGACTGGGTCGGTTTTCCCCGGGGCTGTTTCTCGAACTCTTCATAGTGTACAATTTTCACTTTTTTTCTCTATCTTATTCCCCTCTACTCTCTTCTGCCATGTTCAAATGAGCAAGAGCAACTGAAGGCAAAAGCGAAGATGGATAGTGGTAGATGCGAATTTCAGAGCAAATTTTGCTTTATATTTTCTTCCACACCACCTTTTCGTAGAAAGCCCAGTGCCGCTGCTGCTATGTACTTGTAAAACCTTGGTCATTGGCTTAAAAAGGATAATACACCTGGGCACTCTATACTTCAATCTCTCTGCATGGTCATGCTCCGACTTGTAACACATGCCCTGATATTTCCAAGGTTCTCTCTTATTCAGGCCAGTGGCACCCCTTAAGATGCATTCTCCTCACGATGTCGGATCGCTCTGATGAGAGGAAGCAATGCTAAAAATACAGTCTTAGCTTAGTAGAGACGGGACTATCACTCTGGAATTTCGCAGATCGATAATTAGAGTGCTACAAATATTATATGGAATGCATGGCAGCGTAACAGGAACAAGTATATACAGAAGTTTGATGCAATTCTTAAAGCTAAGAATATGGATTGGTTTGCACGCTGATGGGTATTGATAGGCCAGAAAATGAAAAAAAAAAGGACCTGGCGCTGTGCATCAAATGCAATGCGTTTAAATGCATAGATCACAAGGAATCGTGATAGACTGTAATGTAGACGTGGAGACCGATTTGAATAGCAGCGTAAAATGACCTGGGCTATACCTGGTAAAGTGTCTCTCTGAGTACAGGAAGAATAGCGTGAGTCCAGCTCTACTCTTTCTCCGTACTAGATACACTCTGGCCCTTCTTAGTTTCATCGTTAGGGTTGTCGTCAGGCTTAGTGCCGGGTAAGTTGTCATTAGAAACTTCGATAACAGGAATCGTCACGCTGGCCGGCGCCTCAGGCGCTGCTTCTTCTGGGTCACCGGACTTTGTGCTTATCCCAGCCGTTTCTTCTGCAACATCCTCCTGTTTCTTTTCTGGTGTGTTCTCATCACCAGATTCATTTTCATCTGCTACCGAGGAAGCTTCATCGTGCGGGAATGGTGACGGTGCCCTACCTTCAATGGGGGTAGCGACACTTTCAACCGAACTTGCAGGGCTTCCACCCAACGGACTCTTCATCACAACAGAATCCATGGATTGTATATTCTCTGCGTCTCCAGGACCTATGCTGCTGCGATCAGAAATCGAAAGAGAGCTACGCGAATGGCTATGTGAGTAGGTTGCGGGAAGACCCAACGCTCGCGCCACTGCAGCTTCTTCGTCAGGAAGCATGGAAGCGCTGCTTTCTGTGCTCGAGCTTGGGTTAAAGATTCGGCCACCGCGCTGGTCACTCATCTCCAGGATATGATTGTAGTTCCGGCGTGTCGGATCTGCACGGCGCTTTTTCTTCTTCTTTTCACGTTTTGGAGTTGGGCGGACGACTACTACCGGAATCGGAGACTGTTGTAGGCAGTACTTGGATACTGATCCCGGCAAAAGACTATGGACACCTTTCAGGTTCCGGCCCCGGGTGCCAACGATCAACATGGCTGGTTCGTAAATCCGAATCTACATCCCGTTAGAAACACTGACAAATTAGATTTGTTGCATCAAAACTCACCATGCGTTGGATAATATCTTCAACCTTTCCTACTACCATTTCCACAACCAGACTTATTGACTTCTCATTTTGGCTGTTCATCTGAATCACTTGCTCAAATAGCTTCTCGGCCTCCTTGCGGTACTTTCCCTCTTCGATAGAGGTATCGCTTGCCATCCGCGAATCCTTTTCGACAGCACGAAGACAGACAATCTCATCGCCATCATCGACTAGTCCATCAACGAGCCATTCTAGCGCGAATTCAGAGTAGTCATTTTGGTCGGTCCCACACAAGAAAGTTCGGCTGCGGCGAGTGCTCTGATATCCCTTGTGTTTGTAGTTGAGCGTTAATGTGAAGTCGGCGGCATCGCGGTTATCGAACGTGTTGAAAGATACGCCTCTCTCATAGGTCCTACCCAAGCGATCAGTTGGCATGTTGTTGTTGCTTATTTTTTTTTTTCACACGAAGGGATGTGTGAAGGGAGGGAAGATGCAAAGATAAAGAAAAAAACGCACTTTGGTGGTGGTGGGGATGGACCTCGCGCCATTGATAAGAAGCGCTGTTCTTTCTCCACCTCTGATTCCCTGGTAGAAGCATCCGCATGGGGTCGTTTCTTATCTTTGAAGCTCAATGAGCGGGTGGGTAATTTCGCCTCGGCGGAGCCCACATTGAATTGGATTGATTTTCGGCGGGGGCTATTGGCTTGTGGGTTATGCTGGGATGCCACACTCGGGGTGTGGTTGGATCCAGGAATCTGAGTGGCGGCTCCGCTGGATCCGGGTCGATCCTCGGACTCGACGGACGGATTTGGGGATGTAGGGGCCGACATAGTCTCTCGGGCGCGGGGCAAAATCGGAAGGTTCAGCCCGATGGACAAGTTGTTAATCGGTCCGATAAATGTGGCTTTCTCGCTAATAATAAGGACAGGATCGACGCTCCTTCATGAAAGCTTCGCGGGTTTGGCGAAATATCGCGTGCTCTATCCTGCTCGCTGTTTGCGTCGTCTCACAAGGTAGGACGAGGACAGGGTGGAGCAGCGGGCCCAAGCATACAATGCAAAAAGGACTTTCCAGATATATCATTCACGAGAGGCCCGCAAGCGATACTCAACGGAGTCCACGCACCAGATGCACTTAAAGATGGGAAGAAAACACATGGGATTCTGGAGGAAGTGGCGTGTACGGAGGGGTTGATGTCTTGTCTTGTTGTGGCAGGCGGTGGGCGCTTATCGATAACCATATATTGCCTGCACCACAAAGTGATGGCACTGTGTTAATTGTTAAGTATACTTCTTTTATAATACGTATGTGTACCCATTGAACCATGCGCCGCTAATCCAGCCAAGCCATTTGCCAATAGACTCCAGTTTTATAGGTACAATTTCAACATGCGCCGAAGTACATCCCTAGCTCCACGCCATATGTGACCATCCTCCCACGATTATCCCATCAAACCATTCCATTAGACCAAGGCACCTAGGTAACCAGAAAAGCGTAACCTAAATAGAGGCTATGATCCAAAAATATTCCGTGAAGCAATTTCGTCGCCTAGAATACCACCTCCAATTTTCGAGTTCAGGCTAGTAGTCAGACTGCGACTGACCAAGGACGCCATGTCGGACTTCCTTCCAAGGCACCTCAATGCGCGTATACAAATGATACAAGCGTCTTTGACGCCTTCTAGACTTCTCTCCTGAATATTATGGGTTGGAGAAAAACAACTCGAAATCAAATCGAGAAAGATACAACCTGCTCGAGCAAAAGCCTGAATGAGAAGGACCGTAAAGGGTTCGGTGAGGAACGCCGCCTCTGCAAGTGAATCATGAAACTGGCGAGGCTGGACCGATTTCCCTTGTTCATTCAGTGAGCACTGAGCCAGAGATGCGACTGCAAAGGCACTGTCTCTTCTCAATCTAGCGACAAAGCCGATGGTCTCGCGAGTCTCACGCTCAGCTGCCGAGCTAACTTGCTTTTGATCGATGCTCTCGATCACGTCCGCCAACAGAATTGCTCCCAAGTGCCAATGTGCTGCAAGAATCACATACCATGATTGGATACGTGGTGGTAGAATAGTATGATGGGTGATGCAGTCACGAATGAACTGATCGTAATTATTGTTCCAGTGTCGATACACAAGCAGGGCTTTGTGAATGCCTTCCTCGAGACGGTCAGGAAATGCACCTCTATAGATGAGTGTTTGAAGCTGTGTGACTCGGCGATAAAGTAGGACTTTCACAGGTGCTCCATCAGAGAGGATTGCCGCGGCTTCTTCGTAGGAGCATGGCCAGCGCGTGGGCTCCTTGTAAGAAGCATATCGTTCTGGGCTCTTGTGTAGTATAAAGTCACCCCAGAGGTCTTTGTGTCTAATTCGTTGCATAGTCTCTGACGGCATGTTCCAGCCATCCAAGTCCATTGGGTTCTGGCTCGCATTCATCAAGGCTTTTTGGGAGTCAAACGAGACTTCACTATCTTCATCGGAGACGACTGGAGGACGATGATGCATGGCTGCGGTCTGGGTGTCGAACATGACAGCCAACCAGAAGAGAAGATCGAACGTATCGCGATTCTCTGGATTGGCTAAGATCGCATCTATCTCCGGATTGTCGCTAATGGTGTTTCCATAATTCTTTGTGTCCTGGTTTTGCAAAATTCCTGCCAGCGGTGGTCTGTGATTTCTTAGTTTCAGTTGTTGCAACTTATATCGATGAGAGAACAGTTGTCTGAGAGCATTCTCTAGAAATACTGCCGAGTCATCATTTTCGAGAATCTCATCCACGTCGGCCACTTGGTTGCTGTCCAACGGTCGCTGCGTCAAAGAAAATATAATGTTGGCAAATGCGATTCTGAAAGATTTGATTCCGCTTGAATTCTGCAAAGCAGTGCGTGCTTGATTCCAAACCTCGCTTCGCATTGACCGTTCGTGATGTGCCGTCGTCGCTGTTTTGATGTGGTCTCGAGGCGTGTCAAAATGCTGCGCCCATTGCAAGGCGAATGCCATGATAGACAGATGCAAAGCACGGGCTGCGGATTTGTCTTCTGTGACGCTCAGATTACGCCTTCGAGCTGCAGCTGTCGCATGGTCGAGGCGACAAACTCGAGCACATATGCGATTGGACCAATCTGGGCCCCATTCCAACCGGCCAAATGCATCGATCTCATTGCTGTAGGGGCAGTTGCGCTCTGTCAACCAACATGATAGGGCATTTTCCATACTATCGTGGTAGATGCGAATCAGATTTTGGGTCACCTTGACCCGAGCATATTCACTGGCAGTTTTGTCAGAGAGAATACAGAACTCTTTCCCTGCTGAGAAGGTTGAAGATTGTTGGTTGATTTGGCCACTGCGTTGAAGGAAGTCGAGTTGAAACGAGGGAATGTGCCGAGTGTTGTCATCCGAACTATGATCCCTCCCGCTCTCTTCGAGGCGTTGAAGGAAGCCCAGCGCACTATCTAAAGGCTTTTGGCTGTTCAATTCCTCATGGCTGGTCATAAACATTGTCCAAGCAGTACTACTAAAGATCTCTTGATCACCTTTGCCATCCTCCCCGTCTTGCTCTGACTGCAATCCTGAGGAACTGTTGATGGTAACAGGTGTAATTGGTTCCCCTCGCGAATAGCTTACTTGTCGCTGCGCGGGACTAGTCACATCCGATAACGACATGACATCAGGGGTAAGCATTGAAGGATTTTGAGGAATGCTCTGGGATGTACTGGGGTTCTTGGCTGCTAGTCGCCTCTGATATCGCCTCGATTCCGATCGCATGGAAAGCCATTTGAATGTACACTCTTTCTTGTATCTCACACAGTTGGAGCAGACGATGGAATCAACATCCCTTGCGTTTTTCTGTGAGTTCTCGTTAGACTCTCAAAGACTTGCAACAAGGCTATACGGCATACGAACTGGCGCATCACAACGCCTTTTGCCTTTGCGACATTGGTCGCAGCTATGATCTTGGCTTCGGCGAGGAGTTCCCAGCGAAGTGGCCATCTCTTGGATCTGGTATCTGTCGACAGCTATGTGCTGACCTAACTGGAAGTTGCAAGGAACAAAGGAGGATTCGAGCAAGATCTCCTGTGACCCCCGCTCGGATCTGCACACTAGGCCTTCTTGCGGGGAAGGTTACCCCATGGGGCTGCCCAAATACAAACTTAACGAGATCTGCGACAAAGCTGTTTCCAAAGCTTTGAATAATCTTAGTAATCTCATCTTCTCAATTCGGACTCCCAATTTTTCCTTCAAAACCAGGATCTCTTAAGGAATCTCTTCCCTGGCCATCTACCTCGAGCCTTGCAACTCACCACCCCCTTCGAAGCCCGCAGAAAATAATACTGAAAGGACTGTATATCACAAGAGATATACTTGAGAATTGACCTTGAAACTCAGATCCTGAATGTCCTTGTTCTGTCTGCTAGGCTAGCCTCATCCTTATAGTAGATGCTGTGATGATGACGAGACAGCGAAACAGGTAGTAGAAAGGGCGGAGCATTGTCTCCGAGAAACCCCATCATATTCCTAAATTGCTGTCTTTCTGCTATCTCTTCGCATATGAACTCATGGTTATAAAAGCCATAGAAGGCCATTCACATAGGGAAGTGTTCCTTTTTTTTTTTTCTTTTGTACGATTTTCCTGATCTGGCCGCCAAAGTTCCACTCCGGATCTCCGAGTCTCCTTTGGGAAACCATGCACGCTCTCCGAGCGAGCACATCTTGATTCGCTAACCTTTGGGAGAACACTGTAACGAAAATCAAGTTATTTAAAGACATTCCTCTTGATTTGTCATTTCTTATGTCCCGACTTAGCAAGCCCATACAACATTCTCGGAGACATTAAAATGATGAGATGTTATTTATTGGCATATCCCATTAGATTTCATTGAAATATTCACGTTGAAGAGTCTCATTCATCCTCCGCTCTAAGCATTACCGCAAGAACCCCGCTCTTACCTAGGTATATATCTTCCGTCGTTTCGAAGCCTCTCATTTCCATCGCCATGGCATCTACTCAGAAATTTACGGCCCGTCAAGTCTTGGAATCGTTCTATAACGCGGAACGCGAGTACATGTCGGTCTCATCTGAAAAGCGAGACTTTTCGGGCATTGCAGCCACCCTAAGCGAAAACTTCAGATTGGAACAAACATCCGCGTTACCATATGCCGGGGTCTATCACGGGCCGGCAGGTATGCAAGATTGGGCTACCCGCATGGCTGATTACTTTGAGGTTGTGGATGTGCAAAGTCCAGAAATATTTGAACGCTCTGGATCCAACAGAGTAGTGGTTGTGTCCAATATCCACTTCAAAGTACGCAAGACGGGACAGGAATTGGACTATCCTTTCTGTCAGGTAGTCACTGTTGACCTTGAGCAAGGAGTGATGGCTGAAATGCGTCCCTTCTACTGGGATGTGGCAAGGCTGAACAAAGCTTTGGGTCATAGCCCGTGATTCATATGGAGGGAAACTTGATTGTCTGGGCCTGGAGAGTTAGAAGTTACATGTTGATGACAGTTAGGCCAGAATATTTTCAACAGTGACAAGCATGGGGATAGACTCGTTCCTATGAATCGGAGATCTTGTGAGAATAGTGAATTGAAAGAGATACACAGAGTACTGTCGTAACATTGACTTGGACGATGTGGGAGAAGGTCTCATTAAGGTCGAAGGGGATGAGGAAAGGGAGTAAAAGAGATAAAATCCATGATGACAGAACCTTTGTAAGGGCTCAACAGACCACCCTCTACAAAGCCTCGTAAAGCATTTCTAGCAAATTTGAACTAACTGAAGAATAGGCCTTGGCACGGTTCATGATGATTGGCTGATTGGTACTAACCCCACGAAGTCGCCGAATAATCTTTACTCTCATTGGTGAATGAAGCCTCACTAATCATCAGCCCCATCAAGCACTTGCCAACTAAACATTTTCCCCTGTGCACGTATTCTCTCTCGCAAGTGTCATTTGAATACTTGAATGCTGAAATTTCGAACAGTCGAAGAAACTTTTCTGACACTTGTCCAGTATACCTTTACCCAGTCTCGATCTACCATGGCATCACCCAAACAGCTCGATAACATCCCTCTCGCAGACGGTTTTATATTCGGCGAGTCATTGCGGTTCAACAATGGATTGCTCTACGCTAGTGATATGATCGGCAAACGAGTGTACAGCGTCGATGCATTCGGGAGGAAAGAATGCTTGTTTGAAGTTGAAAATGGCCCAAATGGCATGTGCTTTGCACCCGATGGATCTTTGATTTATTCTTCCATGTTCGACGCCAAGCTTTATCGCTACGAACTTACGGGGAAACATACTCTATACGCCGATCTATCTAGCGTCATGACTGGATATTGTGGCGATATGGTCATTGATAGGGCTGGCCGCGTGTATGTGGATGATTCGGGTGCACGTGTCTTACATGGAGAGCAACTTTGCCCTGGTCGCTTGCTTATCGTTGAGAAGGATGGTTCTGTGCGGTCTGTACAAGAGAACTTGGATTTCCCCAATGCTCTTCTTATCAGTGGCAATGGCAAGACGCTCTATTGCGCCGAGACGCTCAATGAGGGTCTTTTCCGTTATGATATCGAGCCGAACGGGGATCTAAGCAATAAGAAGCTATTCTGGTCCTATAAAGACGCCATGCCTCTTGGCGTGCTTGATATCCCCAAAGACCACAGTGGTATTGACGGTGGATGTATGGATGCCGAGGGGGGTATCTGGCTGAGTCTGTTGGGTTTACAGAAGTTTGTTCGTGTGAATGAACAGGGTAAAATAACACATGAGGTCCATGTTGATGGCGATGCTACCGCTTGTGCTTTGGGAGGAAAAGACGGGAGGACGCTTTTCATGGCCACCAATAAAGTCCAAAACAGCGAGGACACTATTTTCACTGCAATGGCCAACAAAACGTTGAATGGGGTAGTCAGCTACGCGATCGTGGACGTTCCTAGGGGCGATGCACTCCCTTGAATTTCCAGACGTGTCTCCCGTAAAGTGGTATAAGATATTACTGCGTACTTAGTTGCATCAATCGCATCAATCTCATGCATAGTGCTAGGTGGTGTCTTTTGGTGACTTCAAAGTTGTCATACGGTCATTCAACTCCTTAATCAGAATAGGCCACACAATCATCATTCAGCTTGCCTACGAGCTCCTTATTCCACAAACCGATCTCGGTGTCGCAGATCAGGATGCGGATCTCCAGGGCGGATCCGCAGAGCAGATGCGGAAGCGGTCGGCTATCAGCATCGTGGCCAACCACCAATCATGGAAACCGCGCCCTGTGGAGAAAGGTCATCTAGATGCGGGGGACCTCATAAGCCTCATTGCCAAATCCAAACCAGATAATCGTCGGTTCCCGCTGCCCGTGTATCACGGATCCGCCGTGTTCACCATGCGGTTCTGAGGTATCTACATGCTGGGGCTTCGACCACTATTCCTCCCCGCGTCGGGGGAGGGGGGTTAGAGAGAGGGGAGAGCTGTGGCACAGGGTCCACGGTTTGATTTTAAATCTAAAAGAACCCTCGATATTCATATGAGTTTTTATATGCAGCATTCAGAATCCATCTTAAGGAGCTGAGGAATTTTCACTATTTCCCCTCCCTCGATCTACTTCGTACAAGACTCCCTCTTTCATCCAAGCTATACATTATAAGTTTCAGACTTGCAATGCCTCTCCGAACAGAACTAAATGATAACATCTGCGCCAACGGTCACGGCAAGCAATACAATAACAACCTCACCGTCGACGTCCTGATCGTAGGCGCCGGCTTTGGCGGCATCTTCTGCCTCAACGAAATCCGCAAACTGGGCCTCGACGCCGTGATCTACGAAGCAGGCAACGACATCGGCGGGACATGGCGCTGGAACTGCTACCCCGGCGCAGGCGTTGATTCTGAAGTCCCAGAATACGAACTCTCGATCCCCGAGATCTGGAAAGACTGGACCTGGTCCACCAATTACCCCAAATACGACGAGATCCGGCGGTACTTTGACCATGTCGACGCCGTGCTCCAGGTGAAGAAAGACTGTGCGTTTAACAGTGTTGTTGTCGATGCCCAGTTCAACACCGACGAGGGTCGCTGGCATGTGAAGACTGCTGATGGTCGGACTGCATTCGCGCGCTACTTTATTATTGCGACGGGGTTCGCGGCCAAACGCTATGTTCCTGAGTGGGAGGGCATGGACAAGTTCAAGGGGATCGTGCACCATTCTTCTTTCTGGCCGGAAGAGCACATTGACGTTCGTGGGAAACGGTGCGCGGTAATCGGGACTGGTGCGTCAGGTGTGCAAGTAACCCAGGCCTGGGGTCCGGTGGCAGGCTCGTTGAAGGTATTCCAGCGCACGCCGAATCTAGCGCTACCGATGAAGCGGCGACATCTCTCGGTAGAGGAGCAGAAGAAGAACAAGGAAATATACCCGGAACTCTTCTCGCTACGGGAGAAATGCTTCGGCGGATTCCTCTATACCTTCGATGAGAAAGACAGCGTCGACGACAACGCCGACGAGCGCGAGGCCTTCTTCGAACGGCTCTGGGAAGGCGGCGGCTTTCGCTTCTGGCTGGCAAATTACAAAGACTACCTCTTTGACGCCAAAGCCAACAGACTTGTCTACGACTTCTGGTGCAAAAAGGTTCGCGAAACTATCGGCGATCCGAAGCAGCGTGATATCCTCGCGCCGCTGGAGCCGCCGCATGCATGGGGGGTCAAGCGCCCGTCACTGCAGCACAGCTACTTTGAGCAATTCAATCGGCCCTCTGTCGAAGCGGTTGATCTGAAAGGGAACCAGATCGTCGGTTTTACGGAGAAGGGCATCAAGATGGAAGATGGCACAGAGCACGAACTCGACGTTGTATGCATTGCGACGGGCTTTGATATCGCTACGGGCGGGATGACCAGTATGGGACTCAAGAATATCCACGGCGAGAAGCTGGAAGATGAGTGGGCAAAGGGCGCGTATACGTACCTGGGCACAACGGTCAGCGGGTATCCGAACATGTTCCACATTTATGGCCCACAGGGACCAACGCTGTTCAGCAACGGGCCGACGACGATCGAGATCCAGGGTCGGTGGATCGGCCAGGCGATCAAGCATATTGAGCGGCAGGGGATCAAGTATATCGACCCGACGCCTGAGGCGGCAAGGGAGTGGAAGAAGCGGATTAATTACCTGTCTGATATTTCACTGTTTCCTACGACCAAGTCCACGTACATGGGTGGCAGTGTGCCCGGTAAGGTGTTTGAACAGGTGAATTATGCCGGGGGCGAGTATGCTTATGCCCAGGATATTCGGGCCGCACTGCCCAATTTCAAAGGGTTTCAAGTCGTGCGGCCACAGAAGCCTGGGCAGACATCGAAGATCTGAGCAGGAGAATAGCTTGTCGAATTGTATACCGGGGCAAATTGGAGAGGCTGGAATCGGCACTTGGGCATCATTGGAATAGCGAATAGGAATTCTTCAAGCGTCTACATGCACGGAAGCAAGCCCGATACATTTGGTCGAGAACGTAGATAACGTAGATCTAGACCAAGGCGAAGGAGGTTTGGCCAATGAGCATGCTTCCCCCACATCTTCTCACCAATCATCGCCGGACAGGACGAAGCAGATTTGCCCTAAGCTTCCAAAGTCATGGGAGGATTTTGCCTCCTGCGCGCTGTAGGCGCACGGTATTTGCAGATGAGGGGTACTTGCAAGATGAGATAGGGCTAGAACAGATCACGGAGTGCTCGCATCTTCGCATCCCACAGGTCCCCGAAGAGCGGGGTTGGACGAGCATTTTGCCTCTCGAGAAGCATCCGTCTAAGCCGTCTAAGCCGTCTAAGCCGTTCAAGCCGTTCAAGCCGTTCGAGCCGTTCATCTCCGCTGTGGTCTTAGCTGCTGCGTCTTGTACTGCGGGGTACATCCTCCCATGACGCCCCGGATACTACTATTGAAACTTGTAATAATAATAATATACATCACCCTCAACCCCCTCATGGCGCTAACCGTGCGGACCGTCCATGCCGACTTAGCCGCGCAGATCAGGCGCAATCTCATCGTTAGCGTGGATCTGTCCACCAGCGGTGAAGGGACTAGTGCCAGGACAGCACGTCAGAAGCACGTATGAAACGCTCGGGGCGTCTGCAGCGATCGATTGGTCACATGTACCATTGGCATGCCCTGTGAACGATTCGCTGTTAGCAGCCCCGATAGCAGGAAGAAGAAAATGAAGGAACTACTGGACTAGGAAAGGAAAGCCCGGATTTCAACTGTGTGAATGGTATGAGATTTTGGTATGTCTATGTACAGGTTGGTTCAGTTCCCAATTCACGACCCGTCAAAGCGGGGTGTGGGTGTGGGAGTCTCGACCTTTGATCAACAACGGGAGAGCTGCCCAATACAAGCAGTGTGGAGATGTACCCAAGGTAATCGTTGAGATGCGATGCAAAAATAGAAAAAACGCCAGATAGAAGAAAAACGAAAAAGATATGCGTGGACAGAAAATGAGACAAATCGCTAAGATGGCAGCCAGGTCATCCTCATAAAAGACATCAGGGTATCACAGGAACAATGGTATCGTCGAAGGTAGTTTTACAAGAGCAAAAAGGGTCATTGGTGACCGGCGAGATCAGTATGCCTCAATCAGGGTACTGGTGTCTTGTGGAACGTAATACTTCGAGTCGAACAAAGGCTCAGCCGCATCCGTGAGTGGAATAGCTGATGTGTTAGGCTCTTTCTGGTCGAACGCCTCCAGAGTAGGCTGGGGCGGTGACAGTGGAAGAGCATCATCCTCTGACTCGTCGTCCGAGTCAGCAAGGAGCTCTGGTGGAGATTGGCGAGATGGTGATCGTGTAAGGCTGAGGTCTTCAAGGTCCTCCACATCATCGTATTCAAAGTCCGAGTCGGTATCGTCGTCCTCGTCCTCGAGGAGAGCGGGCTCTGGCGCGGGTGGTGGAGAGACTGGGCGGCGGCGAACGGGTGTGTTGATAACAAAGCCAGCCTTGGTATAAGCTTCATCCTCCTCATCACTGTCGCTAGAATCGGAGTCCAGGTCGGAGTGGTCCTCTGATGGGTCCCACTCCTCCTCGGTCTCCTCGACCACAGTTGAAGCCCATTGGACGTGTCGGGGCTCTTCTTGGGCCTTGGTGGCACCGTGGACGGTCTGGTTGAACCAGCGCTCTTGCTCGCGCTCGGCATCGGCGAGATCAACCATAAGAGTGTCGAGAAGGTTGGCGTGGCCGACCAGCAATCGCAGGTCGTGATCCGCCCGAGAAGCCTCGCGGGTTAGCTTCTTGCGGGCGGTGTGGGCCAAGTAGTATGTTTGCGTGATGCTCATCTTCTTCTGCTGGCGGCGGCGGAAGAGGTTTTGGAAGTATGGGCTGGCTGGGGAAACAGACTCAGGAGCTGGGGAAGTCACGGAGGAAACCATGGTGGACACTCGAAGTTTTTATGTTTGTCTTCGAATGGTTATCTGCCAAGGTGATGACTCAAAACTTGTGCTCATCCAGTCACAGGTGGAGAATCTGGCGAGGCGGTGAACTGCAGGTGGTGCAAGGTTGTTGTTGATCTGGGCTACGCTAAAGCCAGGCAAGGGTGGGGAACACTGTTTAATAGCTTTGTTTGTTTGGTGTATGTAGCTGTGTATGAAAGTGTGATAGGTATCCAAGGAAGGGGGGGGGTTCAATGGATTATAAAATAAAGAACCTGGAAACCTGAAAGCCTGCTTACAATGGGTTTTTTCTTTTACTATCGCCGGGGCCGTGTACCCGTTTACTCACCCTAATTCCGACCGCCGAATCGGACTCTGATCCACCCGGTGGATCGGACCTTTTGGGGCCCGTATTTTTTTTTGGTGATTATTGATTTTTTCATTTTTATTTTTCTGGTTCCTATTTTTCTTACTGCATAAATCTACGAGAGCTGATGTACTGCGTACACCGCCATCATCCTAAGACCTTGGCCCTACCCTAAGGCCTAGGCCGGGGTTGATTTCTGAGCATTGAACATTGAATATGGATAACGAATAACGATTAACGAACAATCATAATTACTGGATTCCTCAGCAACTTCTGCAAAAGCTGAGAAATAATGAGTCAAATCCGGATGCCGTGATAGCCCTTTTTACCCGATCCGGTCATTGCTGTCGGGGGCTGACCAATGCCAGTTCCGCGGCCAACGGACCTTCGATTATGCCCGAGCTGGCTTTTGCCTTACCCCCGCTTGTTGCCGATTACTCACCTCTTCTCTCTTCTCTGGCGTTCCAGGGTTCACCTGCCAATATGCATTTTTAATGTTCTCGATTCCTAATCACCGCTCTCCTCTATCTGATGACTCTCCCTTTTCGAGATGGCTCTTATTAATCCATAACTCCGAACTACTTACCAGGGTTCCAGAGTTATCTCTCTACCCCAGACTTGTTGTTACCGTAGATCTGTTTACGTGAAGCCCAGACTAGGCACCGGCACATCACAATGACTGCACAGTCAAGCCAATTCCCCCGGAAACCGTCAGAAACAACCCCATAACAGCCAATGATTTCAGCCTAACACTTTTTAATTATTGATTCCTTACCCAGTCTAGCGGGTTGCGAGGTGTACCTTGGGTGTGTCAGGTTAGGGGCGGGTGTGTCGGGTGGGGGCTGGCAAATGTTGCGGAGGATCTCTCTTCCTTGCTTTTTCGACATACTGCTTACTCGAATAGTACTTGTCCACCGCCCTTTGCACGCCCTTACCTAACGACACCTAGGCTGCATCACCATGACAGAGCCCGCCTCAAGACGTGGAAGAGCTGGCCCCCAATAGATCCCAGGCGACGTGCCACCACTCATTTCCATCTCGTGGTACGGAGTACAAGCCAAGGCTGTTTTGCAGCTTGGCTGAATCACTCACTAACAATAGTCTTTCGTTTCGTTTTTGTTTATTGGTTCGCAGTGGGTTCCTTTCTTTGACCCTTCTACCAATCTGGGTATGCTTGGAAGAGGGTAAAGAGGGTTTTCCCCACCCGATCCAGCCTTTAAAACAGCCCTATGACTTGAAGATTGTCTATTAATAATAACCCCCGATGAATAATACGAAGCTCTGCAATACGACCAACCTGAATTGGTAACCCTCGTAACCCTCGTAAACATCCCAAACCCTAAAACCCATCAAAAGATAACAGTTTGAAATCTTTTGCCACCCGGGAGAGCACGGGTTTCTGTCCAGCCAACAATGGCCTTTCGTCGGGCCTGTCAAGCGAGCAGGAGCTATCGAGAGGTCCAGAGCCCGCCACGGAAGTTACCAGCTACCAGCTACCAGCTACCAGCTACCAACAAGTTCATTTGGCTATCCGGAGATAGCAGAGCTGCTCCAGACGTTCTATGGAGTTTCGGGGCAATCCATCCGTGCGGCTCGTCCTAAGAACCGATCCTCGGCGTTTGGTGTCAACCCGCCCCACAACGTAATTGTGCATGACCTCAACCACTTTTCATCTGCATGATTCCGAGACCGAGATGATCTAGGGATAGAAGCAGGTGGATGTCACAAGTGAAAGGCATTATGCCATGGTCTCTCGCATGGCCAGGTCGCGGGGGTAAAACGCATGTAGCAAGCGGAGCATGACCCTACAGTTCTGACGCTGACATTACAGCACATTCGCTGTAGATCTGACGATCAGATTTTATCTGATGAATAATGATTCATCGTATCGACGAACCCTGCGCTTCCACGGGAGTTCGGAGTTCCGACTGAAATTTTCTAGGAGATACAAGATTACTTAAGCGGAACACCATCGGATAGCCACGAGGTGTACGGAGTAGAACGGATGAATTTAAGCTTACCAGAACAGATGATCCTGCAGGACCATAGTTGTGGCTGCTGTAATCCATCGAATCAATCCTATGAGCTAGCTATATCCGAGTCCGATATCCGGCGCTTGTGAGTCAGTTGAAGATTTTGGCGGCAGGAGTCGGAATTGGGATATACCGCCTCCGTCTCGGGAACATCCCTCGGTTGCTCCGTGTCCGTACTTATGAGTAGAATTCAATTTTATGCTATGCCTGTCAACCCTTGGCATGATCGACGCGAAAAAAAAAAAAAGGTTCCACGTGCGGCTCGCAGTCGCGCTCTATGCCCGCTTAGGCAAGTCAAGTCTGTCGGCACCTATCCGGTTACGAATACGTTGAGTCACCCTGCGTGCTGGATACGCTCCGGTCCTCTCCTAACCTCCTAGTATAATCTATACCATCCTGGAGATCCCGAGGCACCCGCCTCAAGGTTCCTAGCTCGTGACAAAACCTGGCCCGGAAACAAGCACATGGCCATGAAACATCCCGCGATGTTATGAACGAGCTCCACTGCCATTCCTGCCATGCTATGCAGGGCCTTGCTGCACGGCACACCTGAGCAGCAACATTCTTCTGCTCGGCCCGGGTGGGCCATGTATGAAATATGAGATCATTGGGCTGAAAATGAAAAGCGCTGGGTTGGGGTGGGGGCATGCTTAGCCCCTTTAGGGAGGAGGTCGTCGCTAGCGTGTGCAAATTTGCAAGGAGGCTCTCTGTTGCCTGAGGTTGAAGTCTGTGATGCTGGCATTGGCCCCGATGAGCATCGCGGCTGTGCCTGAATCCAGGTGGGGAAGGATTCAGGCTACCTTAATTTTGTTGCGAGGCTGCGAGGCTGTGCCTTTTCAACCCTTTTCGGTTTCGGGGTATTCTCAGCGCTGCTACCACTTCTTACTTCGCCCCCAGCAGAGGGAGATTTCCTCATTTAAGTCAATCTAATAGGTCAATCTAACCGCGTTACTTTCTTTTTATCTCCGGCTCCTTCGATCTTGTCCCGTTTCGTTGAACCTCGTCCTACGACGGACATATCTCATTGAAGCGGGGGGTTGCCTGCTCTTATTGCCGAGCTGCACTTCCAACCTT
>KZ118895.1:61974-132421 GCA_002153405.1 Mycosphaerella populi pn0402 | reverse complement strand
CTTGGCCTTTTCGAAGAAGACCTTCTGGGTGAGGATGCTTGCCCGCTGGACGGCGAGCTCGGCAATGTAGCGCTCTTGTTGGTAGGACATTGTGGTGGTATGTAGAGAAGAGGAGGGAGGGGAGGGAGGAGCGAAGGAGGGGAGTAGCAGGGCGAGACGGGAGCGGGTCTTGAGAGCCACGCTGAGAGCCAGAATGAAGGTGGAGACAATCAGGAGGCGGGACAGGACGCGTAGATATGGCCTGAATGGGACGGGCCGTTGGACAGGAGTCATGCACAATATGGTAGGCTAGTCGGGGCTCTGTCGTGCGGAAGCTGTGGATGACCAGGCGCAGAGACTCGAGTATTTCGTATTGAAACATCTTGAGCTTCGTATCGCATTGGAGGACCCCGCCCTAGTCCCAATTGGGGTGCAATTGTACATATCTTAATCTGCAGAGCGATACAGTTACGAGCCATTACAGGAGACAGAGAGCCTTAGAGAGGTCCTTTAATTAAACTTGAGACCGATTCGAGTATTGACTTGGGCCATTGCACCCCCGGAGCACAAGACCTGTTGGGCGATTAAGCTAAAATGGTTCGAGTGGAATCAACGGCTGATCGCCCCGTTTTGTGCCAAGGCTCCTTCTCGATGTCACCACCTCTTCTCCCCTCCAGCTGCTTCTCAAATCAGCGCGGCAGAACCTTGGAAGGCACGCCCCAGCTGCAGGCCACGGGTCGCAATCTCTGGTCTTTATTCTACTGCCTACGCTTGTGCCCACCTTCCACCCAAGCGGGGTCCTTCGTTGAAGACAATCAGGCTGTGTGCGTGACGGGTTCCTGGTAAAGCAACAGCACAACGGCCTGAGTGCCGTGCTCCCTGGTTCCATACCCATAAAAATCACTCTTTAAGGACTGGACATATTGCTTCAAGATGTTTCATTCCCAAGTATGTCGAACTGCCTTCCCCGCATCCCCGATAAGGACGTCTTGCTCATACTCTCTCCCCCGCCCTACAGAAACCATATTCGGCAGTGACCGTTCAAATCGAGGTCTTGACCAGCGAACAATATGAAGTGGACGATTCCAGCGGTATTGTGGACTTGACAGAGGCCATTCTTATACAGGGCAGCGGCCCCACAGAGGCGAGTCGCGCGCTGCGCAAGAAACTGTAGGTGTTCGCAGAGGTTTGCAGAAACGCCACAGTTACTTACTCCAGCGACCAGCAAATATGGAAATGTCCATCGCCAACTCCGCGCACTCACGATTCTGGATTTTCTTATCCAGAATGCAGGCGAACGGTTCCTGCGCGAATTCGCCGACGAGCCCCTCCTAGAGCGACTGCGAATTGCTGGCACAGACCCCGTCTCCGACCCCCAGGTGAAGCAAAAATGTAAGGTTCTTTTTGGACAATGGGCGGCAACGTATAAGGACACGCCGGGCATGGCGAAAATTACTGCACTATACAAGCAGCTTCCCAAGCGCAAGCAGCCAGCTACGCAGGCCAAGGCCAAGGTCCTTCGTGAGGGTTCAGAGAGCTACAATGCCCCGGCTATGGGCCACTCGGTTTCTATATCAGCTGGTGGTGGGCCATCTACGCCCTTGTCAAGGCCAGTGAAGAAGAAGAAGGAGAAGGAGAAGAAAGATAAGCGATCGTCGACACTGTCTATTAGCAAAACCTTCAACCTAGAGAGAGAGAAGCCTGAGATTTTGCAAACGATCGCTTCGTCCTCGGTTGCTAGTACGAACTTGCTGAATGCTCTAAAGCTTGTGAATCGCGAGACTAGTCGAGTCAGTGAGGATGCGGAGTGTATCAACCGATTCGAAAAGTGCAAGAAGCTCCGGCACCAAATCTTGCGCTACATTCAGCATATCGAAAGCGAGGAATTCCTCGGGAGTCTGATTCACGCCAATGAGGAGTTAGTAACAGCTTTGATGGCATTTGAGGTGCTAGATAAGAGTTTAGACTACGACAGTGACAGTGACGACGATGTGCTGAGTGGGAACTGGAGGTCGAAGGCCGAGCTGGAAGATGAAATGGGCCAAAGCTTCAGTGGACTCTCAGTGAACCCACCTAAACCGCCTCGTCCTACAGCTTCTTCTTCACTGGCCCACCAAGTTTACGAAAGTGAAAGCGAATCGGAGCCCGAGGATGACGACGAAGACAACCCCTTTGGAGACCGGAATGCCATCAAAACACCCGCGGTCGAGCCTCATGGCTATTCCTGGTAAGTTATGTCCAGCCGTGACTCATACGCAGCAGCTTATCTGTGTCTACAGGAAGGAGGTTTGAACATCAAATTATGATTCGCAGGATATTGTGCACTTTAGCGCTATCCTCTACGAAATGTGACATGCCGTCACAAGGCCTGCTGTTCTTGGTTGATTCAGATATCCTTTTGCATAGCTCCAATGTCGATAAATATTTAAATTCAAATCCTCTGGTGATCCCTGATAAGCTTATTAGCGACTTTAAGTCTGATGAACAATATAACGAGTCACATTGCTTATCAATAGCGACATTGTTCTACCCCGCACAGTTGGGGACCTTCGCCGCTCGTCCATCACGCGGACCTCCCAGCTGCGCATTTAAAGTGCCATCCTTCCTGCTCTCTAGAAAATCAAGACACTATGGGCTCAGCAAGTTCCAAGCCGGTTGCGAGGCCTGTCGAGAGACGTCCTCGCGCAAAAGTCGACGATGTTGAGTCGACCGTAATCAGGAATGACGCCTATGAAGCTCGTGAGTGTTGGTTGGCATGCGCTTCAAGGACGAGTCTAATACTGAACATACAGCACCTCCACCATATCACATTCAAGATTTGATACCATCGGTGACAACCCCTCGGCTCAGTAACTGGCGCAATGCTCTCTTAAGTGATGCAAAGGTTCGTATTCAGCACATAGCTTCAAAGTTACCAGGTCTCCTACATATTCCCCTCCATTCGTACTTGGACGTAGTACCTTACTGTGTACCTTCCTGAGTATTTTCAAATACATATGACTTGACATGTACTAACTCAGCTGTCCGAATCCGCAGAATCGCCTTGCTATTTCAAGCTTCGCCAATGAATCATTTACAAAGACCCTCACCAATCAAGCCGCCCTAAATTCAGACCAGCACATCTTCAACCTTGCCGTACCACTAGAGGGGACACCAATCACGAACCAACGATCCTCTGGCCGCTGTTGGTTATTTGCGTCGACAAATGTCTTCAGGGTTCCACTGATAAAAGAATACCAACTGGAGGACTTCGAACTCAGCCAAGCCTATTTGTTCTACTGGGATAAGATCGAGAAAGCAAACTACTTCTTCGAACAGGTTATTGCGACCGCCGACCAAGACATTTCCAGCCGACTTGTCCAAAAGCTATACTCGGACCCTGTCTCCGATGGTGGTCAGTGGGACATGGTCGCCAATCTCGTTCACAAATACGGCCTAGTTCCCCAAGTCCTCTATCCTGATGCGTACCATGCCAAGAACAGTTCTAAGATGAACTGGCTGCTAACAGCGAAACTACGTGAACAAGCCTCGACTTTACGTCGGCTGGCAAATGGTAAAGAAGAAAGAGCCCTAGCATCTAGCAAAGAGCAGTTCTTGCAGGAAATTCACTCTATCGTTACTCTCCTCTTGGGTCCTCCGCCTGGCCCTGACGAGACCTTCCTCTGGCAGTACAAAGATGTCAACGGTAAGGCGCACGAGGTGCGAAAAACGCCTCTCGAGTTTGCGCAGCAGGCTATTCGACCAACGTTATCCTCAGCACGTTCTCGCTCGTTTGTCGTTCCCGGGGAGCTTTTCAGTCTTGTCAACGACCCGCGTCACGAATATAAGCAGCTGCTTACTATTGATAAGCTCGGCAACGTGATTGAGGGTCATCCTATCAGATACGTCAACGTCGGCATCCAGACCCTAAAGAACGCTATCATTGCGATGTTGAAAGCGGGGCACCCTGTTTTCTTCGGCTGTGACGTGGGGAAATTTTCCGATCAAGATAGTGGTGTCATGGATCCCGATATTATTGACCTTGCTCTTGGATTCAACGTCACTCTAGGCTTGAACAAAGCCGAGCGATTAGATAGCGGAGAGTCTTCTATGACACATGCGATGGTTATTACTGCAGTTCATCTTGAGGACAACAAGCCTGTGCGGTGGCGTGTTCAGAACTCTTGGGGTGATACGGCTGGCGAGAAGGGCTGGTTTGTAATGACGGACCGGTGGCTTGATGAGTATGTATTCCAGGCTGTGGTTGATCCGAAGTTCGTCTCGGCGGATGTACGTGCTGTTCTTGAGCAGACTCCGAGGGTCTTGCCTCGATGGGATCCCATGGGCGTGCTGGCTTGAATCATAAATTTCCTTTCCATCATTATTTAGGATACAATAGCTTGAATCAAATCAACATCATTCACAACCATAGCCAGAAACCGACTACCGGAGTCAATTTATCAGTATGATAGCAGACATACTCGCAGTATACCATACCCTTTCATTTATAACGAAATAATTGCCAGAAGATGCAAGATCTTAATCTTGGGTCTCAACTCGCCCAGAAAACTCTTGAGAATCACCATGGCATTATCTCTGCAATTTTAACATCAATAATGCACACAGTATTATTATTTGTGAATTCCCTGAAGCGAATCTCAAGAGCGTTCAATTCACTGTCAGTGTAAATGCTTCAATCATCAGAATTGCATCATATTCATCATGTAGTATACATCACGTCGGCATGTATTGACGATCTCGGCAACGCAATAATTTCAATATCATCATATAGAGACCCTCATGCCTCAGTCTTTACAGGAAGCACCAGCTGTGATAATCCAGCTGCTACAGTGATTGTATGCTTCTGAGACACAACCTTGGCGCTTCGCACACGGTCCTCTGCTGTTCCCAAGCTTCGGGCATACATCGGGAATGCGCCACCAGCAACAATAAGACGAATGCGAGTCCCAACTCGGAATTGGTGCGCACAGTCTTGGAGTGCCAGGCGTACTGTCTGCGATGCATCCCGCGAGGGGTCAAGTGCCTTATACACCTGGGTGATATTATGAGACACTCCGGCGGTATCAACCTCACTTAGCCGCACAAATAGATCTGCGTATGGCGGGTCACTGAAATGCTTCAGTTCGACTGTTGGGATACCGTGAATTTCTACGTGCTCTGTAAGTGGCTCGCTCGTGAATGTTAGTACATCAGACCTTGCCGCATAAGCACTGTCATCAACCCTTCCACCGTCCGCCATCTGCGTACCACCGAGAGCTGGCGTGGGAGATAAGGGATCGAAGACAAAAGACAGAGGCCGTGCATCCTGTGATGGCTGCTCTGAGCTAATTGTCTCATTTGTCTGCAGGTACAGAGTCTTTGGAGATGTCGCTGGAGGCCAGACTGGCAGTGAATGCCATTCCTCAGCACCCGTGACATAGATATGTGCTGGGTCTTTCTTATATTTGCCCGTTTTGGAAAGATGCTGTGCGAAGAAATCCAGGACCTCAGGCATACTGTGTAAACCGGATGCGTGAACATGGGTCCAGGGACCAACGACAAGCTTAACATCGATTCCTCGCTCGTGAAGTCGTCTATATTGGGCCAGTGTCTGTGTGGTGAACGTATCGTACCAACCACTAACGAGCAGGACAGGGATATTTACGCGTTCAATAGCATCGTGGTGTCGCACAGCGTTCCAGTATTCATCTTCAATGTTCGAGTGGTCAAGATAGTCAAATATCCAATGGGCCTTCTCCTTTCCCTCGAAATGCTTTTCTAAGCTTGCATCCAGTGGTAGACCGGCAATAGTTTCATCAAGTGAAGGTCTCAGAAACTTAAAGCCAGGTATACGAGACACACTGTTAAGGACGGTAGATTTTTCGTCCCGTCTAGACATCATATCACTCCAAGAAATACGGTCCAGGCGGAAAGAACCAGTACCCCACGCATGCAAAGCATGGTCATGAGGCCCAACTAGGATAGCGGCAGCGACACAATCTGCAGGTGGATCTCGGAGGAATGCCCACTGGCTATAGCCAAGATAAGATGGGCCAGCTGTAGCAAATGTGCCAGGGTACCAGGGCTGGCGTCGCATCCAAACAACAACATCCTGGCTGTCGGATTGTTCACTTCGTCCAGGCAAGAAAGTACCGCCAGATCCGTAGGTCCCCCGGGTACTGACGAGAAGGGCTCTAAAGCCACGGGCGGCAAATATACGAGCATTTAAAAAGGACATCCCTGCATCGCGACCATAACAACACTGGACCATGATTAAGCCCGCTGGTGCCTCGCCTTCTGGGAGTTCGGGCGAATAGAGGTCTGCGGCCAACTCCACACCATCTTTCATGGGGATCTGGACGGGGAGGGATGAGTAGCTGCATTTCTCCGGAGGCAGCTCAAGCCATTTTGAGCCAAAATAGTCGATCCCGGCGGCGAGGATGCCGCGAGCAGCAGGCTGCTCTGCCATAATGATGGTGGTGTGGTGTACCGGCGGGACACGATTACCGTAACCCTAAAAAGTCAAGCGGTACCAGTAAAGTTGATTTTGGGATGGTTGTATGACTTTTGGAATTCAGATCTGAGATCTATCCCTGCTATGGACGTTTGGGGGCGTGACTCAGGGGTGCTGATTCGAACACGAAGACGTCCAAGACTGCCAATGAGCGTGGATCTGCGGGAATGTTGCCCCGCTCCAGGCACAGGATTCTCCGTGGATCTCTGCAGTCGATGCATTTAATCATAAATACAAAGTGATAGCCTCATATTGCTATAACATGGGATATAGATTTCATTTAGCATTTATCAGATAGGTGTGATTCGCTGTATAAAAGAACCATCCAGTATGTATCCCAACGTCAAATCTTGGAAGAACTTCAACTGGCGCTGATAAATTATCAGAATTGCAATTTTCTCTCTACTCTTGACTTATAAATCTCAGCCGTATTGAAAAAAAAGGTATTATGTACTAGCTCCCTAATTATAACAAAGGGAGCAAATAAAGTACTTGTCTGGCAATCTACTCCCTCTTTTCCGGCAAGGGGAACGTTTTCTGCACTACCTCATTCATGTGCACAATCGCATCTCTAGCTCCAGGCCACGCCCGTCTCCTATCAGACTCGAAGAATCGATACATATGCGCCGTCTCGACTCCATCATTCATCAGCTTATACATCTTGCGATCCTGCCACCAAAATTTCCACCCCTTCCAGCCCCATCCGAGGCTATCCATCCCAGTTCCTGCAGATTTGTGGAGCCACCCTTGATACTCCCAGGTCTTAACAGCGCTCGTAGGAGTGTTTGGATCTATGCGCCATCTATTCGCAATCCAACTTTGATGCTCATCAATGTGGTGCTCCATATCATCTGTACTGGGAAATGGTTCTATCCCTCTCCAAGCATTACTGATAGCCATACTATTCACATCAGCAAAGCTGAACCCATTAGCTTTTCCGAAGGCGCTGTAGTTGAGCACAGCAATTGAATCAGCCCAGCGTGGTGGAAACATGTTCATCCAAAGTCGGTACATATCCTCTCCTTTGTACCAGTCGATGTCTGGTCGACTGCGTTCGATGACCTCCGGACCCAAGAGCGAGAAGTCCGCGTCGTATCCAGTCGTCATGATAACAGCATCTATGTCCTCGAGGATAGTTCCATCCGCAAATTCAATGCTCTTTGGACCCAGAAACCTTTTCACTCCTTTCAAAGGCGTCAAGCTCCCGTCTTTCAGGAAAGGTAGCGCTCGCTCCCACAACCCTGGCAGATTCAATGTCGGTGATGGGTAAGGTTCAATACCCCAAGCAGGGTCTGGCTTGCCCCCCAACAATTTTCGACTTAAAAACTTGATTCCAATATCTCCGCCAATTTTTACCAGTGATGGACACCAACGCTGGAGTGCCATGCCAATGTTTCGGCGGCGCCATGTAATGGGCAGATGGGTGGGTGTACCTTTGTAGAACCGTGTCGCGAAAACCGAACCACGGCGATGCGAGACCCAGACATGCGATGCAACAGGCATCAGTGTGGGAATAATATCACCCGAGCTACTACACAAGCCGAGGATGACAACGTTCTGGCCTTTGAATGGCTCTGGCCTATATGTAATATCAGTCACTGAGCTATAAAGCCACTCTGCGGCTATTGTCACTACACGTGTGGACTTCAAAAGCTCACCCTCTATATTGCTGCCCATGCATAATCACCCCTTCAAAAAGTTCCTGACCCTCGAATTTAGGCATTCGTGCTTTGGTCTGGTATCCATTGCAAACTACAACTCGATCGTACTCGGCAGTCTCGTCTGCGCCACCTTCGCGTTCGAACTCGACCACCCATCGGGTATCATCGGTATTTCGATGAATTTTATGCACAGAGGTATTGAAGCTGCAGTATTTCAGCATGTCAAAATGCCTTGCATAATCCTCCATATATTCCTGAAAATCCCTTGGGCTCATATGGCATGGGTATTCTGCATTTGTTAATACACCCCATAGGCCGTAAATCCAGATTGGGCGTCTTACTGTCTGGCATGGGAAAATCAGAAAATCCACACGTGTATTTACTGATCAATGATGTTGTAGCTATTGCAAATCAGAATTGGTTCGCTTTTTTCAGCAATAGTTGTACATACTCTTCAAAGCCGTTGTCCACGCCGGATTCTCAGTATAAGCCCATAATCCACCAACCTGACTGCGTCGCTCATACAACGTAACCTGAAAGCCATCCTCCGTCAAGGTTTTCAGGATGGAGAGACCGGTGGGTCCTATTTTGCGCATACGAGGGTCAGGTCATGGGCACACGAGATCTGCCGGGGCGTACCCACCTGCTCCAATGACGGCGACTTTCGCCTTCTGCACGATAGTGTGTGTTGAGCTCATGACAGGTAGGCTGGTGCATAATAAGGAGAAGGAAAAAAGCTAAGGACTGAGTTTAATATACGACCCTCTCTCTACTTTCGATCTAGTGCTTACTCCGGCTGTCAAGGCCCCCAACCTGTTTCTGGAATGCCAGCCTTATCGCCGGGAGGCCCTGGTTACTGGTCACTGGTGGGCCCCACAGTCGATGCGATCGCTGTTAATCGTTGAGACCCGGGGGTTTAGCCAATGGTCTCCAAGAGTTCGTACTGCGGTTGTTATTTTTATGGATCAACTATAACTTAGGGCTATCCATGGATCTAGAAAGCAACCCCAATAAGTACTACCTTCATAATTCCCCATATCACCTAGAATCTAGATCCCAGCGATACTTTGAATGTAGTCTCTGTAAGCTGATGTGCTAACAAAGGTATTGGGATAGTTCGTTTCGCGCCGAGATTTCACCCAGAACGTGATAACGATGAGCTTCTTGGTTGCGATGTCAACTAGTGGGCTGCTGCTATCGCCACTGCAAGCGCCTTTGCCAGAAGCAATAGTATATCCCGAGCTTTCTTGCACGAGCTTTATGCCTTTGTATCTGCTGACACACTTTTCTTTATCCATAACTTTCAAGTTCACGTCTAGCAAGTCATTGGCTATGGGCCCGCGATAACTTGTACGGCTAAAGCCACCGAGGACGTATTGCGTTCCGCCTGGAGGAAATATCTCGTCCGTTGCGAGAAGCTCAACAGCTTGAATATTGTTATCGAGAGGTAAGGCCTCTCCGAACGTAAGAACTGTAATATTGTTCTTGATAGCATGTGCGTTATACTTGGGATGAATGTTGACTTTTGCTTCATAGGCTTTCTGGCCGGAGGATAATGTAACGGAGCCTGCATAAATTGGTAGTATATCCGGGTGGTCTTTGTACTTCTCAACACAGTGTGCAGCTGTTAAGATAATCTTTTCTGATGATTCCGGCGCGGTATGTAAAGCTTCCGTGATTGTATATAGATGCGCAAAATACCGCAATTCCCCTTTCTTGGCGTGGTGTCCTCCGATAACTTCTTTGTACGCGAGGACCGGCAGGAGTTGTAAGAAAGAAAGAGTCTTCATAGCAGTGCGTTAGGCTGCCTGATAATGCAATGTGATTCGATTTTATTGCATAGTCAATTGTGTAATTCAACCCTGGGAGTTCTTGTTTTACATGCACTGTCACCACCGGCACAGGGGGATATTATCCTTATATCCATGGGTAGTTGGCGGGCCTACTTATGCTACCGTGACCAGCAGGCCTACAAAGGCATCGACGCCCAAGGGGTGTCTCCTCCTTTTGAGGTTATTCTTCGTCTTAATACCACTAGGCGTTTTTGTACCGTAGAATTTCCCTTTGTTCTCCCTCTCTTCTTCTCTTCTTCTTGTTCTTCTTCTTCATCATCATCTAGATCATCGAATATCATCATCTTACATTCAGGATGTAGCTTCTACAGAGAAAATAATTCCTCAGAACTATTTGGTGGCATACTAAGGACCACTATGCATAATTCAGAGAGAATGGGGAATATTACACTGGGTGATCAGCGAACGAATTTGCCTATCAAATATACTACGTCCCCACGGAGACGGAATGGTACTCATTCATCCAACATCAAGGTAGTCAAATAGTCTGCCGAAGAAGTTTCCACCAAGATATGAACCACTATTTACTTGGCATTGAGGGACCCACGAGAGGGCCAATAGGTCAACTCAATCTAAAACCCACCAAATTTACTGATCAGAGATACTAGGCGTCGCATGCCGCAATGGCAGATGAACTTGAACGGAATTACAGCACTCTTCTTCGATGTATAATCAGACTACGAACAGTGATTATTGTAGTCTTGGAATCTCTTCATCGGTTCTTCAGCAGCTCTAAGTTCCAAATACTTCCTACTTTATGCATAGGCTTATATAAAGTAAGGCGTGTAATAGTAAAAAGTGGATCGCGAGATCAACTAGCCTAGGCGCGGTTGTCCTGCGTCGGAGCTAATAATGGAAAGACTCTACATCGCGACAGGGTCTCGCGCATTATATGCATATTGCAGCGAATTATTGAAGGTCTAACCAGTTCCACAGGCCACGTTGCTTCAGGAAACTGCTCGCACTGCAGTGCCCAATATTTACTTCGTCTAGAAAGTACAGGGTTAAACTGCAACAGATCCACTTCTTTCGGAATGTGAACTTGAGGCTATGGACACTGGCACAAGGACGAATAGTTGTAATGTTAAGCAGTACAATAGAATAATAGTCAGCAGGTTAATTGTAATTACCGTGTCTTAAGTATTTGCTGACTTTTCATAAGCCGAAGAGCAATTCTAAAGGATGTAGCATCGCCGAGGTGGGATCTTACTCGCCCGAAAATCCATAGCTTGAGGGTGGATCGTATACACTAAGGAACAAGGCATGTGCGGGTACACGTACCAGTGGGCTGCCTCGACTCCACCGGACCTCCGCGGCGTTTTGGCCCCATCTCGAGCCTTAAGAGAGGTCCCCCGCCACAGTACTCGACTGCAATTTATAAATGAAAAAGAAGCATCAGCGCTCTTTTATTTTCAAAAAAAGATACCCCCGACTTCTTAAACCAAGCTTTACACTACAATGCCTATCACCGAAATTGCCCAAGTCCGCTTGAAGAACACCGCGGAGCCTCCTTCAGCGGTCATCAAAGAACGCCTGCGGGCGGCGCAAGAAGGCCAGACTGAATACTCCAAGCACCCCGTCACCTTTCTCAAGCAGGTAGAGGACCCTACGCTCACCTACTTGGTCGGTGGCTGGGATTCTGTCGAGGCCCACACGGTTGAATGGATCGCATCTGAGACAAATCAAAGACTCCTCGGAGCTCTCAGAGGTGACATTGGGGTAGAGTGGATGTTTCATTTGGATATCGATGTATGTATCTGCATGTCGCTCATAGACCATAAATGAGTAGCGAGCCTCAGATTATTCATTATTGATGCTAATTTCATCTAGCCTGCCGCAGCAAGAGCACCTTTGGATGCGCCAGTGGTTGCCATCTCCTGGTTCTTCGTTGAGCCGAGCAAGAAAGCTGAGTTTGAGGCAACATATAACGCTGGGATATCTCATCTAGATGCTTACAATGCACCTTTCAAGCAAGCTGGTGGGTGGCGAATTGATAAACAGGGCGAGGAGGACGAATTCGTTCTCTTCAGTGGATGGAACTCCGTTGAGCATCACAACTCGTTTGCGGCGACGGAGGGATTCAAGGAGTTTGGAAAAGTCAGGAATTTTATGAAGAGGGCTGATGTCAAGCATGCTCAATTGGAAAATTTTCAATAGATCTCTCATATTGATAATTTGATCTGGATATTACATATGAATCCTTCCAAGTACACGCAAAAGGAGGACCATTTTCCGGGTAAATAATTGTGAACCCAATCCAAATATCCATAGTAACAAGAAGCATTCATTTGGGTATTTAAGAGTCGTCATCATCTGGAATCATTAATAACGCGAAGAGCAAGATAACAGAAAAATTCAACGCAAATCGCCGGCAATGCACAATCCAATTTTGTTCAACGCCAAGTAGAACCACAGATCAAGATCAAAGGACTTTAGGCTTCATCCACTCTCTAGTCCCAAGGCCGAGGTTTAGGCCATTCCGTCCCCACCACCGTCGCACACGACCATCCGCACCCGAGACCGCATCTTCGAGAGCTTCTTCAATGTCGCACGTTTTGAACTCCACACGCAGTCCACAGTCTTTCCACCACTGCAGCACATGATCGTGGCCATTCTTGGTCGGGCCAACCAAAACCTGATTGTCGAAGATCATCTTCGGGCCCTTAAGTTTGTACCAGAAGTCGAGGACATGCGTATGGCCATGTGTACTGGCGATGCGAGCGACGTTTTCAGCATGGCTGTACGGAATGCCGGACGCATCCCACCATGCGAGAGAGGCGGCACGGCCTGATTGGGCGGCCAGAAGCACCGACTTTCCCACTTTCAATGGCATGGGCTTGTCGGGTGGCGCGTTGGCTGACGCTGTCTTCCACCAGTCAAGGACCTCAACACGGCCTTCTGCACTTGCGGATTCGAGTGCACGTTCGGTATATCGAAGCGGAAATCCGGATTGAAGCCACCAGTTCAACACGTTGATGAATCCGGCCCGGGAAGCACCGTCCATGGCGTCCGCCATGTATTCTTTATTGGGTAGGTTTGGAGCATCACGCCACCATGATAAGATGGTCGGGTTGCCGTAGATTGCGGAAGCGCGATAGGGTATGTGTGTCAGGCGTGAGGTCGTCCAGAGTAGTTCTAGATGGTTTTCGGTGAGGTAGGAGAGGATGTCGGTGCGCGAGAATTTGACGATGAGATGACAGGCGAGATCAGAAACAGGCTTCCACCGTGGTAAAGCGTCGATACGTTTCTTTATAGATGCAAATGATCCTCGTAGAATTGTGTATTCTAATGAGGCAGGAGTGGACATTTTCAGTAGGTGATTTTGCCACTCTTGCGGGACTTGCAAGTTGGTTGTTATGCCGACTGCTTTGGCTATTTCCCAATCCTGGAGATGCTCCTCGAATACCATGAGCCATATTTCGAGAGGCAGTGAGTGGACCTTCGTTTCCGGTTTGGGCCAATGAGTTTGGAGATGTCGCAAGGCAGATACAGTATCGCTGCGAGAGGTTCGAGAAAGACTAGGCTCAGCAGATTGGGATGTAGTTGGCTTCCCCTTCACCGCAGATGATGTGACAGCTAAAATATCCCAGGGAGGCAAATCCAACGACGACTCGAGCGCCCTAAGCATGTCCTTGAGTCCATCCCATGGTAAAGTCGTCAAATCTTCAGGTCCATTCGAGACCCACAGCACGGGGGGCACTATACGAATCCATTTCCAAAACTGGTCGATTTCCTGAAGTTGTCGAGAACTTAGCGGATGCTCCCACTCTGACACAGTCATCCCCGGAATAAGCACGACGGGCTTTTTCGAGACCCAGCCACGCAGCAGCGCCAAAGTCAACGTATGCGTCAAACCCGCGAGCATAGATCCGAGTGCCCCAGCATCGATCGGTGCAACCAGAAGTATATCCGCCCATTCACAAAGCTCGGCTGTCTTAGCCTTAAGCCATTTCCGCGCCGCAGTCTTCTTATCAAAGGTTTGGCTATCCACCGTGTCCATATAATGTGGGATCTTGTTCGTACCTGCCAGCAGGGCCGAGGGCTCGTCGGTAATCAAGCGTAGCTCGATATAAGGACATTGCACTAAATATGGAAGAACGGAATCGGCGAAGGCGCTATCGGTCGACAGTAGCAAGCGCCTGCGGCGGGGGCAAGTTGCTACCGTATCTGTCTCTCGGGCCCGGCGAGACGGCGTGAATGGGGCATTTGAATTCCTGCTCATAGCCTCATCGCTTTCACTATCCACCTCCATCTCGCCGGAACACGCCGCCGCCGCCGCCGCGGCGTCCTGTTGTTTGCCCGTTATAGATGAATGAGTTTGAAAGCCAACTGCCATGCCCAAATAAACCGAGGAGAGAAGAGGTGTGGCGTGTTGGTGATTCAGAGTATGAGGATCCTAGGTTCGAACGTTCTCACTTAGATTGAGGGATGTTTTGAAGAGGGACAAGAAGAGGAGCGACGAGCAAAAAAAAAGTCTGGTGGTCGACACGGGCTAACAACGTGAAGTTAATTTGGGGCGCAGCTGAGAGCGCTTATCCACACCGCGGGCCAGATATCAGACAATCAAGTCAGACAATCGAAGCGGTCAATCTAGTCGAGCGAATCTCCCCATCCGCCTGTCGTGTAACTGTCTGGCCTCGTGTTTCACGGTGTTTTTGTTTCTTATGAGCGGTGTAGTGCATGCGTTGGTGTGACGTTTAGAGATCCCCACTAGTCGCCACGTCTCGCCACTCGGCGCCAACTCGGATTTGAGGCCAAAAATACCCTGCAGCATCAAAGACTCAGATAAAAGGGTACTTGCAGACTACTCTGCTCAGCTAGTCAAAGGATCTGGTGTACAAAAAGAAAAATGTCCGCTTAAAGCCGGGCAGCCGTGCAGCTGCGCGTCTCCATGATTGGCCCGGCAGGCGGTCAGAGCTGTTCTGAAGTATCCGTGACTAAAAGGTACGGAGAGGTTGAAGATCTAGATTCTTTGTTGTATTTCTATTTGTTTTCTATCTACAGAATGTGGAGTAGTGTGATGCGAATTCCCAGGCCTCCGTTCAGCTGCTTTATATATCGCGCTTACCGACGAGACAAGTTGTTATGCAGCTTGTGCTCCCGCATCGCCAAGCTAGCCAACGACCCAAGCACCATCAGCCCCAGCAGCGTCAAAAATACCGCCCGCAGAGAGGCCATATATGTGTCGAGTACTCCAGGTTGCCAGTCCTTGGGAAGCTTTGATATCTCATCAAGACTGTCTCGCAGTTTGCCAATCAGCTCCGCGGCATGCTTGCGTCCACCGAAGCGAGACCATAGTCCAATGCTGAAGGTGTTCTGGAACACCGCAGAAGCAATGGTGATTCCGATAGTGCTTCCAGTACTTCTGAAAGCGTAAGAAGCAGAGGTCACTACAGCATGGTGCTGGTGATCGACAGCAGAGATCAGTGCAACCAGTGTGATAGTGAGCATGCTGCCATAGGCAGTCCCCAGCAGGAAGAAGTAGATGAATGGTACCCAAGCGGGGGTGGAGAAGTCCAATGTGCATACTAGCGCGCCCGACGCCACTAACAGAGCCATCACGATGTAGTTCAGTCGCTTGTAGCGCCCGTTGGCACCCATAATCAACCCGCATCCTAGAGAGCCAATAGACGTTCCCAGAGCCTGTGGGATTAGTCGAACACCAGCTGCAGTGGCTGAAAGTCCCTGCACTTGGAAGTACAAAGGCAGGTAGAACAGCAATCCAAACACAGCCATTGTGGTGAACCAGTTCGTCAAGCAAGCTGCTCCCACGGTTCGATCTAGCAGCAGCTTCACAGGGATAACAGGTTCAGAAGCAACTCGAGCTTCCACATAAATAAAAATCCCCAGGAATACCACAGAGAGAGGTAGAGAGGTCAAGACAATTGGGTGTGTCCATGGCAACTGGTTCCCGCCAGTGTTCAAGCCGACAAGAAGGGTCACGAGTGTCAAGACCAGAGTGACAGCGCCAAGGAAATCGACGCGCTTGATACGAGCTTTGTCGCTCTCTTTCACCGGAATCTTTACCTTGAAGAGAACTAAGAAAATAGACACCACGAGGAAGGGAACCTGGATCAAGAAAGCCCAGCGCCACCCAAGAGTGTCATTAATCCAGCCACCAAACACGCCCCCAAGCCCCATACCAGCTCCATAGCATATATTCCCCACGCCCTGCCAAACGCCTCTCTTGCGAAGGGGAACTAAATCAGATGTGACAAACGTTGAGATTGCCGTAAGACCTCCTCCGCCAATCCCAGCGACCACGCGACCGAGGATAATGGTGCTCTCAGTCTTTGCTAATCCACAAATCAAGTTTCCCAGCCCGAAAAAGATATTAGAGAAGACAAGTCCCCAGCGACGCGAGTAAATATCGGTCAAACGACCGCTCAAAGGCTGGCATGCAGCATTGGAAATGAGGTAGGAAGAAGCGAGCCACGAGAGCAAAGAGAGCGAATTAAACGAGGATGAGATGGGAGCAGAAAGCGTCGCGACGATTGTTGTATCTTGAACAAAGGGAGTCAGTCTCGTCCACATACACGTGGGGATCGGAAAGCCGCAGGTACTTGTGAAACATACCCAGTGCTGCTAGAAATACACCCAGCCAAATGCTGCTCAGAATGGCAATCAGTTCTTTCGTGCTCGTCTCGGGGACTGGTTCCTGCGCCTCGTCTGGCCGGGGGCAGGCGGGGTTGGCATCGCGGAGCAAAGGGGTTTGCTCTGACGCAGCAGCCCTCGCAGCCCCATTCTCTTCGGTTGACATGACGCTGCACCTGACCGTTCTCAACTGGCCGTAATTTGAGTTGCTCAGGTACCGAGGGGGAACTTGAATGTCGTGTGGGGAAATCGGGGAAATCGGAGAAGATCGAGCTTGGCTACGGCGGGCCCTTGCGGCCAGTGTGGATGACGTGCCGGCTGCTCGAAGATAGGCAAGAAACGACTCGAGCAAAGACTTTCGGCAGCGCAGGCTAGAAACATTAGGTGACAAGGGTAGTTTACGATCTTTATTTTGGACGGGAGCCCTCTGAATTATAACTAGAAAATATCATATGCTTTTTTGAAGATTATGATACAGATGATTTAACAGGGAGCATCAAATGATCGGACGTCCAAGACCCAGGAGAGGCAGTCACCCTCTCACGCCCATCATGATCTCTCGATCTATTTCCCTTTGTTTCACTGCGTCCAGTGCCAGGTTCAAGATAGCCTAGCGGAGAATGATCACCGCTCCAGCTTGGTTGAATATTAAGGTCTTCACAGTGAGTCCTCTGTATCTCCTCAATGGTTGGAGCTTTTGCACGGATGACAGCCACAAGGCTATTCAGCACCGTGAATTCCATTTTAAGCTTGAGACTGTATACCAGAGGCTTGAAGGTTGTCTGGATGTCGAAATGATCGCTATATTCCAAGGCGAGAAGAGCCGCGTCCAGTAAAATGGAAATGACATTGACGAGAATGACATTCATAATTACTCGTTGACCTCGGGGCCCCTTTAGTGCCAGCACAGGCCTGAGTCCTGTGAGTGTTTCCCAGATATAAAGGGAACTGATAATGGTCTCTTGAACTGAGAAACCAGTAAGTTGAATTCTTTCATAGATATTGAACGGCGCGATAAAGCCGGTAACCCCGTGGTTACTACCCAGAAATAGGATCGTGGTAGGTATGTGCAGGGCGCATGCATCAAAAATAATCATATATAGCACGAAGCGAAGGTAACGACTGTGGCTAGTCACAAGATGAAGTCTCGAGTATAGAACCACAGACTGGCCGGTAACCATCGCAAACCAGCCAATACATATCAAAACACACATAGCAAAGTTTGGTGCGAGGGCGAAGTAGCGAAGGAAGCCCGAAATGGCGTGTAGAAGAGTACCCCATGTCGCGATAAGCATACTCCAAAAGTAAAGGCCTCGCCGACGATTAAAGGTAGTGAAAGTCGATATAGGTATCTCGAGGACATTAAAGCATGAAAGGGCGAATAAAGCCGCAATCACCATTGCAATTCCCCGAGATACATGGATGGGACCCGTCTGACCAGCCATGACTGGCCAAGCCGCCCCCCTCTAGTGGGTTCTTCAGTCGGTTTGACGTTCTGCGCTAGTTCACGTCAACTGCAGGTCCACTTCCCAGCGCGTGCCGATGTTCAACACGATGACAGCGGTATCTGCATATCGACGCAGGGAAATGTGAATAGCTGCACACTTGGAAAGCAGCATTTGAGGAGTTGAGATTTCAACACAAGATGAATAGGGGGGAAAGAGCCAAACTCTCGGTACACTTTAGCGAAGGATTTTCGCCGGCGCCTGCCTAAATCGATGAGGCAGGACGCGGTTAGAGTTGATTAAAGTTTGGCTGCAGCGGTCTGATTGGCCCCCCAACTGGTGTCGACATCATTGCTCAAGTGGCAGGGGCAATGCTGCCCAGGCTGCTTTGGGCACTTATCCAAAAGTTAAAAGGGAAGACATAATCAATAAACAATGTCCCGACCGATCGACGCCACCGGATCAAATCTCGAGAGCGGTCAAAGCGATGGTTTCTGAAAAAGCAGCCTATCATTAAACACACACGGCGAAAGAGACTTTCATGCAAATATCCGGGAGATAGGGAGTCGCATTTTTCTATCCCACCCACGATGGTTTCGCGGGAAGGCCCAATTTCGATGTCGTCGGGGTTTTGGATCCTATCGAGTCCTGATTCGGTGAATAGGTTTAGAAGGAATTTTAACCAGTTATATTCTAGGGGGGGGGAATGCAGGCTTCTCTCTGCCCCCCTGATTAAAAAGGGGAAAAGTAGAGAAAACGAAATAACAACCTTGATTTTGGTTCTATTTCTCTTCAAGAAAAAAATAGAGCAAAAAGGTTGCATGAAACTTGATGTATCATTTCTCCGTGCTTGGATCTAGTGTCCTATTCTATTACCCATTATATTAGAGAAACCGCTCGTCAGAAGGTTCTCTTTCACTTTTTATCAAGTAAATATCCGCGCTAAGTAAGTTCGAGGTCATAACAGTAACAGCGCTTGACCCGGCGCGGATATTTGCTGTTCGGATATTGGATTCTCCGCGGTCCTTCCCATCATCACATCAACAGGATATTTCTAGATAACCGCGCAATTCGGAAACAACCGCGCTATTCCTGTAGAAATAAAATGGTGGCCATCAAATATCACTCTTATGGTGCACAATTCCACCAAGCAAGACACTCTTAACCTTTAAGCAACATAAATCTCGAGCCAGACGTTGTCCCAGTCACTATGTCTTCCAGCACTGTCCCTTACCCATTTTCTTTTTCACCAGTGGCTATCCCTCAAGGATCGTCTGATGGCAAATCTACCGACGTGAGCATCCCCCTTCGCAACGTTCGCGGCCAAATTCCCTCAATCCAGGCATCACGTCTCCGCACTATGATGCTGGAGGCCGAAGGAGATCCCACCAAGATCGTCGCCCACGCCTGTACCTATGATGGTCTCTCTTCCCGCCTGGTTGAGGAAGCTGGATTTCCTATGGTTTTCTTAGCCGGGTATACAGTGGCTAGCTCATACGGACTTCCTGACACTGGCTATATTGCCATGGCTGAAATGTGTGATAAAATTCAAGAAACTGTTCGACAGGTATCAGTGCCCGTCATGGCCGACGGTGATACGGGCTACGGAAGCCCTATGAATGTTAAGCGAACGGTAGAAAGCTTTGCTGCAGCAGGAGCAGCGGGAGTCATGATTGAGGATCAACAATGGCCAAAACGTATGGATCAACCCTACAATCCTTTTTCGTTATAGTTACTGATACTTTATCTGGAAAAAAAGGTTGCGGTCACACCAAGGGGAAAAGGGTTGTCTCTCAAGGAGAGGCTTTTGCACGTATTCAAGCGGCCTGTGATGCACGCAACGAAGGAAAAGACATTTTCATTCTTGCACGCACCGACGCTCTTATTCACGGCTGGGACGAGGCGATCACTCGCGCTAAAGAGTTTAAACGAATTGGTGTCGACGCAATCTTTATCGAAGCACTGCCAGACAAAGCTTCAATGAAGCATGCTATTAAAGAGATTGATATCCCTGTGTTTGCAAACATCATCGAGGGTGGCAAAACTGAAAATCTATCGGCAAAAGACCTGGCCAGTCTTGGTTTCAGTGCGGTTGCGTATCCCTGGACATTAGTTGCCGCACACCTCAAAAGCATCAGAGAAGCTTTGGATGGTCTGAAAGCGAGCATGAGTGTAGGAGCACCTCCAATGATTCTAACCTATGATCAAGTTTGCGAGGGAGTTGGATTCAACAAATACTGGGTGGGCACATCATGCTTTACTGCTATAAAACCAGAGCTAACTAAGAATAGGATCGCGAGGAGAAGTATAAGTACTCGGTTTAAGGACTGTCAGGATGAAGAGTTGATGTTCGACTCTAGAAGTTAAAGAATCTTCTTAGATATTTAAGCTAGTCTTCTATACTACTTCACAATTTAAGAATTTTCAAGTCGAGATCCTTTAAGAAAACAATTATTAAATACAGGCCCCTGGCATACCCCTGGCATACGATTCCCTTTCAGAACCGGTAGTAGTTCCCTGGTTAAAGACCTCGGGAGGACTTATAACTCGTGTAATATGGGGGGAAGAGGAAACAAGATCTCTGGAGACATGATCAACATTGCTTAGATATAGAAGCAGCTTTTCATTTACTGAGTTGCCTTCAGCCAAATACTGTTTCTCATTTATGCTTATTCACTAACTATATTACAATTATAGAGCATAGGAATAGTTAGTGGTTCCTCCCGCTACAGATCGATTGTAGCGGATGTTTGGTATGCGGATAGTTGAAAATGCCGCCGCGGATATTTTCCCCGCTTCTTTCTCCTCGTGGGCTAACACGCCGTAACTGCTATCCAATGAGAACACCGATTATGCCAGTTAAGACCTTGAGAACTTGGTATTCTCAAGTGTTCTTTGATAAGGCCCACTGATTCCCCATGGGGAATTCTGCCCCTATGAGTTTTGGGCGTATGGCCAGGAGGTTTACCAAGTGTCAGTCGTACTTGTTCAAGAAATCGTCCTTCCTTCACATCTGTGGATTTATTCCTGCTCGTCTTGGTATATTGTTCATTAAAGGACAGTTTCGCCTAGTTTCCCCTTCGTGATCAAGTTCCCAGGTTCTGCATCATGTCAGACGTGAAAGATGTGGAGCAGGCTCCGAGTTCTGAGCATGTTGACCGTGTCGACATTGAAAAATATGAGACGGAAATCACCGTTCCCAAGGAAACACAACTCTCTATATGCAGAAAGGTACGCTCATATCATGGCTGTGTACCGACAATCGATATGCCTAAATCTCTATCTACAGTTTGACCTCCGTCTTTTGCCAATTGTCTGTATCATCTATGTTCTTTCATATCTAGACAGAGGTGAGGCTTCCCATCCGTAAAATTAAGCACCGTTTTTAATATAATTTTAGGCAACATCGGAAATGCCAAATCAGCTGGCCTTGACAAAGACCTTGAGCTCGATGACTCCCAATGGGCATGGGTTCTATACACATTCTACATCGTTTACATTTGCTTCGAATGGACCACTGTCTTATGGAAGATCTTTCCAGCTCATTCTTATATTGCAGCATTGTGCATCTGGTAAGATCTGTCAGTTCATATAAAATTGAGTACTGGAAACTAATCAGATATTGTGTATAACTTAGCTGGGGTGCTTCCGCAATGTGTAGCGGTGCTGTTAATAGTTTTGGAGAGCTCCTTCTATGTCGTGGTCTGCTTGGTCTTTTTGAAGCCGTATTCGGGTGTGGTGCACCCTATTTCCTTTCTCTATTCTATCAAAAGAAGGAATTGGGCTTCCGAATATCAATGCTCCTAGGCATGTCTCCATTAGCCAACTGCTTTGCATCAGCTCTTGCATACGGTATTACACAAATAGGAGGTCCCTTAGAGCCGTGGAGATACCTCTTCATAATAGGTATGTGGATATAACTCTGTTCTAGCACTCCCTACTGATAAGAGAGACAGAGGGTGCACCGACTGTACTGTTCTCGGTCATTGTGTTTTTCTACCTTCCTGACTCTCCTGGATCTGCCAAATTTCTCGATGAAACAGAACAGACCCAAGCGGTCGAAAGACTTCAGAACATTGATCGCACAGCTAAGAACAAGATGAATTGGCAGCAGGCTCTCAGTGGACTGAAAGACTATAAGAATTACGTCCATATGACGATACATTTCTGCTGCAACTATTCTTTCGCCGGCCTTTCTAATTTCCTGCCAACAATCATAGAGACAATGGGATACAACTCTGTCGATGCCCAAGGACTGACGGCCCCGCCTTACTTTGCATCTTTCATCTGTTGTATTTGTGCCGCAATTGCATCAGACAGATGGGGAAACAGGGGGTGGGTGGTTTCAATCTTCGCTGCAATCGGCACAGTTGGCTATCTTATCTTGACATGTGTGCAGGATGAGAGTAAGACAGCAACACGATATGCGGGTGTCTGGCTTGCAACCTGTGGCATTTTCCCGGCTTTATCAATTAACATCACGTGGCTGCTCAATAATCAAGGAGGCGAAAGCGAAAAGGGTGCAGGAATGGCCATGCTCGCTGTATTCGGGCAATGCTCTAGTCTAATTAGTAGCTCGGTTTTCCCTGATACCGATGCTCCTTTCTATACAACGGGCTGCGCTTTGGGGAGCGGCATGACGGGATTTATTATGATACTTGCCATAGGGTTACACGTGAAGTTGACAATGGAGAACAAGAGACGCGATCGTGAGTATGGGGAGGTTGATGAGAACACTCGGATCGACGTTACTGAAGGTGGAGACAAAAACCCTCATTTCAGGTTTCTTACCTGACAAACAGGGGCCATGGTGTTCAAGAAGCTAATTTGTTCCAGCTTGCAATACTAGTGTTTGCATTCAACAGCTGCATGTGTGGGATTTAAGATACGTTGAATGAAGTGTCAATTGCGCGTTTTCGAATCCTATATTCTTCTATCTTCAAAATTAAAGCGAGTTACAATATAAGATGGATCAAAATGTTTCGGGCCTTCAAGGTGAATGAAGAGAGCCTGTTGCGTAGCATGACTTCCAAGACTATTGGATAATTTAACAGTAGTTTCTAACGGAAATCGAGATTCAGATTGAGTTCATCAACATCAAAATCACCAGAACCACCGTGTGAACCAAATTGAGTCATTGAGAGATCAGAGGGCAGGGAAAGCCAATCGTTTATGTCGAAAGAATTCAAGCATTCCAAATCGGGCCCCGTTGTTAAATCTCCGCCAGGCAGCGAAAGTTGTCCATCAGAGGATGGCATCAAGCTGTCGGATGAAGCGCTTGCACTCAATTGAAATGTTGGCAGGTTTGACTTCAGGAGAGTTGTTCGCAGTTTTGTCGCCTGGATTTTAAGAAGAGCTGCATATTGTGATTGCAGATGAATATCATCTGGGATATCATTTTGTAAGCTAGTGATTGCTTTGTCCAGAATGCGCAATGTTTCTTGGAGCTTAGGATTGCGCACACCCAGTACAAGGGCTTTGAATAAGAACACTGAACAGCTTATAGCTCTGTAGAGAATTCTCACCGGCACAAAGCGAAGGGCGTTTGTGCTGCTGAAGAATGATATTTTCTCGAGGATTGTACAGCTGCCATCGATGACCTCTTCAATGAAACCGTGCTCCCGACTTGTCATGTTGAGCTTTTTCGTTCTCTCTACGAAGGACTGGTCGTCAACCATTGCTGTTTGTGAAGGGCCATCAGCGATTACGCGCTGTATCACAAGCTGCATCCCAACCGAATTAACCAAAACTCGTAGATATTGATATTCGATCAGCGTCATATCTGAAAATTTATTATCTGAAATTTTGATGATTAGCTATTTGGAAAATAGGGGAGTTATTAAATGGGTCATACTCGTAGGAGGGCCATTCTCCTGCCACCAATTGGATAATAAAAGCTGTTTTTCTTCTATAACCGACATGAAACAGTCCAATTTATCCGGAGGTCTTTGAAGGCTCACTAAAGGCTGTAGCGTTTTCATAATCGAGCTCGACATTTGAATAATTTGAACCCAAGAGCTCATAAGAGAGACCCAGTTATTCCCTTCCTGCTCGTAGGGAAAAGACGCAGCAGTTGGCATGGATAGGGCTGTACCCAGAGGTATTGGCGAGGTGTATCCGGTTCTCAATGCCAAAGAATTAATGAACACGAATAACAAACTCGGAAGCCGTTGGCGCCGTAGCTGGAGGTTGTCTAAATACTGCTCTGCGCTGTAATGAAGCGGATAATGAGAGTTCAGAGGTCTGTTGGACGTATCAAAGACACCAAGCTCATGTGCAATGGCCAAGGCTAGATTTAGCACCATCCACGCCATACGCTCAAGACACTTCGTTGGCTCAATGATATCATCTTTCCATCGGGAAAAGAGCTGATTGTCTTCATCTGCCGATGGTGGGTCCCTGTCATCTGGATGAAGCATGATGAAGTCCGAGTCCCAGCCATCCGTACGTGGGGGGGACTGTAAAGACCGAGAATGCCATTCAGATAAGAGGAGTAATGCTTCTATACTGCCCTCATTACGGGTCCGGGCCTTGGATCGCTTTTCCTGACCCAGGGCCAGTCGAAGTAATAGATGTTCGCAGTGCTCCCATAAGCGGTGATGTAGACAGAACGTGCGAGAAGGGCCGCCAACTCCATTGAGTGTATGATAGCGCGAAGATATCATCAGAATAGTGCAGCAAAGAAGCGGCTCCTGTGTCACGAGATAAAAATGATTTTCTGGTGTGGCAAAGAAGTCTGTGAGGATGGGGGAGAGGGGGCTCATATTTGCGAAAAAGCTAATCTATCAATTAGCATGAACGGATTCAGTCTAGCCAATTTGTACTAACAGTTCGACAAGATTCATAGCCTCACTAGCAGATAGCCATCCCATTTTCACGAACCGATAAGCATTCCAAATATCCAAAGCTGTAGTCTTCATGCAAGCTTGCGAGGGTGGTGTCGAAGTACTGATGGGTTGCTCGGTCTCTTGAAGAGACTGTTCGTGCTCAATAGCTTCAAACAAAACATTCAGCGCATCTTTATCGTTTGATATGGGCTGCTGGATCATCGACTTCGGGGTATGATCACTTGCTGCCCTGGATGGTTTGTCATAGGAGAACATTGGCGATCTATTCCTGTTAGAACGAAGACATGCTCGAAATCATGGGGACAACAGACCCAGGTGGATATATTTGACGTCTCAGCGGACTTTTTGCGCTTTCAGATGCCTGTGTGCCTTTTATTCTTGACCATGGCTTCTTAGCAGTAAAGGTGCACTTTAGTCGCTTGTTTTTGCACCGAACACAATCCTCACCCTCGCCTAGCTGGCACTTCACCTTCCTTCGGGCACATGGAAGACAAGCCTTGTATGCTCTCTGGAATCCATCTTTATTCAAAGCTCTATTTTGCGGTAGCGTGTGTCCTTGCATAGGGGGCGAGTATTGGAGTGAAAAATGCGGGGGAATGCAAGAAGAAACGTTCTAAATACCCGCTATATCCATGATGGATCCCCACCCTTTCGGACCCAGGTTTTTGCCTCAAATGAAGATTACTTTTTAATTGATGTCTCTATAGGAATAACTGCATCGTTACAGTGATTCCAGATCGACAAGTACGTGCACTGCTACTTCGTAGGTGTGAGATTTCATAAGTAGGCTGGATATAGTCTGAAGCAAATATCCGCAGAAAATACCCGTCCTGAATCACCATCGCAAACCATGGGGTCGAGGCACAACATCAATCTGAATTAACTTGTTTATGCAATTCAAATATAAAAGAAATTCGATACTTGAACGAAAACACGTAGGCTCCATTCTATAGAACTGATTTACAAGTGTCTAGCGAGGAAGATCTGCGGTTAGCGACGGGTCGCTCGCAAAGCCGACAATATGATCGAAGGGGCATATCGCCATCCCAGCCAAGCGGCGCCCCCAAAGGCGACCCAACTGATCAATCCTTTGGTGATTATGATATTTTTCACGATCCCAATGCTTTTTCTCTCATTCACGCGTGGGAAGTCGGCAACTGGAACATCCTTGCCTAGGAACTCGCACAGCGGCTTCCAGCCATCTTCAGCCTTGAACTCCAGATAATCACGCCCATTCGCCTTGAATATCTCAATAGCCCATTTGTTGTACGCATCATACATCGCAGGCCGAAAGATGTTTACATTTCCAAAATTCTCGAACGACCAGTCAAGCACTTGCATGTTTATGCGGTACCAAAGGCGATCGCTCTTCCAAAGGAATCCAACAGCATAGAACCATGGGGAGAAGAAAAATGCAAAGCACTCCCTGGCACTATTAGCCCAGTCGTCAGGTCGTGTTCGGCCCGTCAAAACAATTTTGGCGTCGGGGAACATCTCTACCAAGTCCGCAAGGAGGAAATTCACGGGGAGATCGCAAATAGCCGCATAGCCGTCCACCAATTGGTGAATCAGCTTCTGTCTGCGCACTTTATCCTTCTCTCTGGCGGCATCGAGAACCAGCTGCTCGCGATCGGGATGCGGGATAATATGGGCCATATGCAAGCACGGGTCAAAGCCGAGCTGCTCAACTGCAGCTTGCAGTGAAGAGGTCGCGGTACGCGGGAGCCCAGCGCCGATCACCTGCAGAGGAACGCGCTTGGTGGGAGCTGTGCGTGAATCGGTGATAAATCGTACCATCTTGATGATGTGAACTTTCAAATGCTGAAGGATAGAAGATTTTTTGAAGGCTTTAGTCGAGTAAGTTCCCCTTTTTTGATCCGGAGCTACCGCGAGCCTGGAGGAACAATCCTTTAAGGCCCTCCCTCCCTTTCACATTCCGACGACCCGAACATAATTTCAACGAATGATCTTGAGTCCTTATGAAGTGATTTTTTTTTGAGCTCGATGGAAGTCAAGCGCTCGTGATAATGCAGCGCATCATCTAGGGAGGCCCAAATAGCCTAAATGCCAGAATACTCTAGTCGGCAACTTGTAAACTATCTTAACCCCGGCTGCGTGAGGGAGGTTTGGCTACTCGGCTCGGTTAACGACCGCTGTTACTCTTTAATATAGTCCGTTGAAATTACTGGGGACCTGGTTCCAAGTGGCAATTTGGATCTGAATCAGCTGAGTCTAAATATTGCAGGATGTTCATCATTGCCATCGGGTTGGGACATTCGCAAACGGTATCCTCGCTATCTCCCAAATATCTGTCGTTCGTCGGACTTTATTCGCCTACAGCAATGTGTGTAGCAATACATTTCATAACTTGAGGAAGTTTTAACTCACTGGTGGATCACCTGAAGCTCCTTCAAACGAAGTGTCTCTTCTTCTGCCTTTTTGAGGTAACCCTCCTTGAGATAATTGCTCAGGACAGGAGTGTAGTCGAACACAAGGTCACGAAGTGTAGCAAATGGTCGCGGTATAGAGTGAAACATCTTGCCGAGAAAGCGAGCAAACTCCATGTTGTGATTCACATAGTCAACGCGCTCTTGTTCGTACAGCTCAAAGCCGGCATGGACTGCGTGTAAGTCACGCAAGTCGATTCCATCCAAGGCTCTGGCAAGAAAATACCCGTCTTCAATTGCCATGCCCATACCATACGCAGCGTAAGGCGAGACTGGGTGGACGGCGTCCCCAACGCACACAACACGGCCAGCAGTAGACCATTTCTTCATCGATGGCCGATTCCAAATCTCCCATCGATAAACCTGAGTCTCAAAATTCGTGGCTTCTAAGAAGCGAGGCATCGGCTGAGCCCAGTCCTTTAGAATCCCAGTGAGATGAGCTTTGGGGTCCCCTGGAACAGGTTTCCCATCCCAGGATGGCTCAACTACCCACCATTCGAATCCTGGCTTTCCATCGTGAAGCATCGGGAAAAAGCTAGCCTGGTGTTGAAAGTCATGGGAAATAACCCCATAATTTGGTGGAATGTCCGGTATATGATCGCACCATGCAAGCCAGAGTCGAATTCCAGTATGGAATAAATTGGGCTCACCAAAGGCCTGTCGCGAGACTCGAGAGCGAATTCCGTCTGCGCCGATAAGAATATCGGCTGTAACCTGATACCCATTTTCGAACGAGAGCTCAATGCCGTTCTCCTTCTCGCTGTATGAAACAAATTCGTGGTTGCTCTGTATGACACCTTCTGGTACGAGTTCCAGCATCTTTTTGAAAATAGAAGACCGGAGGACACCATAGTGCCAACCTTTGATGCCCATAGTCCTCTCAACCTCTGAGTTGAAAGGGAGCCTGACGCGTTCCGTTCCAGACTTATTCTTGAAATAAGTGACTGTATAGGAGCCAAATTCGTCGGGGCTCAACCCGAAGGATCGAAGGATAGCTAAAACCGGTGTCGATAAGAGGACTGCGCCTCCGATTGCTTTGCATTCGGGCTGGCGCTCATAGATACGCACATCGTATCCTCGCTTGATAAAGGCGAGTCCTGCTGAAATTGATCCAGGACCTCCTCCAACAATGGCAACACGCTTTCCGGTACGCCAATCTTGACTGGTCATGATGAGAGACTATAAGCGCGAAGGCTAGTTGAGTTTGCTAGGAAACTCGAAAAGACTAAGGAGAAAGGATGCTTCAGATGACGGGGGAGTTGAATTGATTCTAGGTGATATTAATCCATGGATGTAGTACAAAGTCGATTCTATTTAAACAACATATAGCGCCACTATTAGCGCTGCTTCTATCTACACTAGGCTTAAAAAATCGGGAATTTGCGTTGCTGTTGGTAGCTTCATCAGTGAAGCCAAATTTAAAGCTCTCCACATCCCGACCGCATTGCACTAATTCAGTCGGCTGGGAAGACCAGTCCTTTCCACGAAATATCCTCTCATCCCCGGAGTCGGGGCCCCTAATTATTTCATAATTTGATTTACTGCGACGGTGCTAATAAACTCCTATGTTCATACCCGTCGTCTCCTCTCTTGTCCTACTCATTTTCTTTAGGCTTATCTGGCTGATGCCCAGATCGCATCGCGGGGCAGAGAATCCAACTTGGAAATATAGAAGAACTGCCCTCCTTGTTGATTTTACTTAAATGAATACATTGGATACTATTTACCTGGTTATTTATTTATTTATATTTTTGCCGGCCGCTGCATGAGCGAATGCCTCCCTCAACTCTACCCCGTACAAATGCCCGATCACAAATCCGGCTTACCCCATAAACTCTCTCCGCACTTGCAAGGATCTTTTACCTAGGCTTTCGATGGCCTCTTGAGTAGTTTGGATGGAAATGCCGAGTTTACAAGCCACGGCCAGTCCCACATTTGTGGAGACCCCAGACTCCGCGTTCTAATACCAGTCCGTTTCATACCTGCTTCAAGTTCGGCTTTTCCTGATCGTCATTACTCGCCCCTTTTCAGCGATGGTAACAAAGGTAGCTACCAATTAAATCGCCCATAAATGCCAATCATGTCTGAAACATCCACGCGACTTCGGATTATCTTCGGCACTATGCGTCCCTTTTCCATAAATCACGCACATCGTCCGGGAGATTCTTAGTTGCACTTGCCGATCCTCGGCGTCCGCGTCTCCGCATTATGATCGAGTAGTATTATCAGGATGAGCTACAGCGGAGATCTACTATATAGGTCAAGCCAAACCCCCAATGCCTATTTTGAAACCCGTCGATTCTGCCCCATATCAATATCTCTATCGACCTTGGGTCCATAATGGCACTCAGTCTGGCTGTCCCTCTTTTGGCCCTGGGCTCAGCTGCTGCTGCTAGTCAAGATTCTTTCCAAAGCAAATGCGTTCAATTCGGCAATCAGATCAACATCCCCCATGTCACCGTGAATTTCGCGGAATACGTTTCTGGCGGCACAAACCTGTCTTTGCCAGATAATGACCCAAGCTGCGGAGCTTCCTCTCAGAATGTCACGGCGGATACTTGCCGGATAACTATGGCTGTTGAGACCTCAAATAGCAGTCAAATAAGCCTAGAGGCTTGGTTCCCACGGGAATACAAGGGCCGCTTTCTGAGCACCGGAAATGGTGGTCTTTCAGGCTGTTAGTGTTTGAGTACACAAATTTTGAAATTGCAGAATGTTTTCTGACCTCTCAACAGGCATCCAATACTATGATTTAGATTACGGCTCGAGCTTGGGCTTCGCAACCGTCGGTGCCAACAACGGCCACAATGGTACTTCGGGCAAGCCCTTCTTTCACCACCCGGAGGTCCTCAAAGATTTTGCCTATCGCTCTGTACACACAGGAGTGGTTATTGGCAAAGAATTGACAAAACAATTTTATGATAATGGCTTTAACAAGAGTTACTACATGGGGTGCTCTACTGGAGGTCGAGAAGGATGGAAATCTGTTCAGAAGTATCCAGAGGACTTCGATGGAGTGCTAGCAGGTGCTCCGGCTATCAACTTCATTAACCTCCTCTCATGGAGTGCCCGCTTCTACCCCATTACCGGAAAGAATACATCAGACACATTCCTTACTACGGGACAGTGGTCTCTTGTTCATGATGAGATTCTTAGGCAATGCGATGGTCTCGACGGTGTCAAAGACGGTATTATTGAGGATCCCGATCTTTGTCGGCCCGTGCTGCAAAACCTCATATGTTCTTCAGATACGAAGAACACAAGCAGCTGCTTGACAGGCACTCAAGTAAAGACGGCCCAAGAAGTTTTCACACCATTATACGGTACAGGTGGACAATATCTTTATCCTCGCATGCAGCCTGGCTCTGAGATTTATGCTGCCCCTATAGTATACAACGGCCAGCCCTTTCAATATGGATTGGACTGGTGGCGATACGTGGTGTATAATGACCCATCATGGGACGGAAACTTTACCGTCAAGGATGCGGCTGCTGCCCTTGCCCAGAACCCATACAATATCCAAACATTTGAGGGGGACATCACTCCTTTCCGTAAGGCCGGCGGGAAGGTCCTACATTACCACGGTCTACAGGACCAGCTCATCTCTTCTGAAGATTCCAAATACTATTACTCGCATGTTGCCGAGACGATGAACCAGTCACCTTCTGATCTGGACGAGTTCTATCGTTTCTTCACTATCAGCGGGATGAGCCATTGTGCGTTGGGCGACGGTGCCGCTGGCATTGGTCAAGGGTCAAATACTTATGCTAGCAGTGATCCCGATAGCAATGTTCTCATGGCTATAGTCAGATGGGTGGAAGAAGGCGTGGCCCCCGAGACTGTTCGCGGCGCTAAGTTCACGGATGGTGTTGGTAGCAAGGTTGAGTACTGGCGTAAGCACTGCCGCTGGCCCCGTCGCAATACCTACAAGGGCCCTGGAAACTACACCGACGAGGATTCTTGGCAGTGTATTTAAGTCATGTCTAGACACATTATTATCGCTGAAATTTATCAGGGACATATATACCAACTAACTATAGCTACCAACTTTGAGCGGAATGGAAACATATTCAACTGCACATAACCGTAGACGAATTCAAGTACGCCATATTAGCAAGATGTGTTGTTGCACCATATTTCAGCAACTCCTAAGCACTAAAAACTAGGACCGCGTCATTTATAACTTTCACTCTATTTTGAGCCCAAATTTACTATGAGACATGAGATCCTCTTTACGCTTTTCTTCTTAGAAATTTATCTCCTAGGCTTCAAGAATTTATAGTTTTTCTTTTTCTCTTTTTTTTTCTACTTAATAGCCATTAACACTATCATCATTCATGCTAAAGGGACGCCTCTTCCTTGGGGAATTCGCTTCTCAAAAAAAACTAAATATCAATGTTTGTAGTCTCACTATGGAGTGATGAAACCTCGACTGTGCTCTTGAGACATGGGTACCAACGGGGCCATCTGGGCAATTTCATAATGTTCCCGAACGATACCATGTATTCTGCCTTCACCAGAACAAATCAATTCACTCAAAGCCCATCCAGTGAAAAGGGCACTGGAGCAAACTTCTTCTTCAGATTCTGGAACGCCGTGAAGATATCCAAAGAATCTAAAACCTCACCGCCAAGCATGGCTTTCTTGATGCTCGAATGGACCGTCGAATTCAGTATTGGGAGTAGATGGACCGATTTGTCTTCCCAGCTCACCGACGCTGTAATGTAAGCAGCGTCATCGTCGCCTTCAGTAGGTCTGGGCTCAGTTCCAGTGAGAAGGTCGAAGGAATCGCGATCGTACGCGTCGAGAGCAATTTTGAGGCTTATCACCCACGGAACGTAGTCGGAGGTGGAAGTGAGCCTTGGAATAGATTCAAATAGCCTGAACCCCGCAAAATGGAGAGGGGTGGAAAGGCGGGAATCTGCGTTGGGGCAATCCATCGTCGATTTCGCAGAGGCTTGATTTGAGGAACTTGGGGCAGTGTTACTTGACATTGAGGTTGGTATGGCGATGAGTTGAAATCTTGAGAAGCGGAGTACCGACGTTTGCACGATCCAAGTCTACCTTGCCGGTGGAATGAGTTGGACTAGTCTTGTACAATAAATCCCATTCTGATCGAGGAGGCAGAGGTTGTTGTTTTGGTAAGAATAGGATTGAATCAAGACTAGATGGGTAGTTCCGTTGCCCATTGCGCACCTTGACCAAAATATAGGAGGACTGAACTGCTCAAAAGTGCGATCAATATTCTTTCGTGAAACTTGTGAAAGACCTCAGAGTTCAAAAAGAAAGTCTTCATCCTGATTTTCAGGCATTTTTTTTAAGTTCATACAATCATGATGGCAAATATTTGTTTGATCAGTAGATATTCTCCCATTAAATTAGAGCTTTAAGCGCCGTTTCGAGCATCAGCAAGACAGAAATCCATTTTGAAGCGTACATCCAGCCAAAAACGATCACGGAGATAAGCTGGCTAATTGGCTTTTGAGGCTCTCCGGGTTTCGGAGACTCTTAAAATTCGGGACCGAGATTAATAAAGCTCTCTAAGCACTGTCGGTCTCGGGTGTTCAGAGGAGCGAGACGTCCCTCCGACAAATACCCATTGCTATTCAGGATCAACTACGTAATTGCGAATCTAGGAATTGTGTTCTTCCAATGATCCACAATGTGCGGGACCAAATACGCCCTTTCGTGCTCTCGGAGATAACAGAGCGAGGTCTGGCTACGTACTACATTCATAGGCGGCGAAAACTATAAAGAATAGCAAACGAAAATCTTTCTTGATTTAATTTATAACATTTCACACACACAACTCCTATTAACACATCTATTTATAATCCTCCCAATGTCTACTCGCAATGTCATCATCTTCGGCGCAACTGGCGCAGTTGGGTCTACAGCCGCCCTAACAGCCTATAAAGAGGGCGCAAAGGTGTCTTTAGCCATGCGAGACCCAACCAAGCACATTCCAAAGCTCGACAATATTCCGGCTCAAAGGGTACAAGCCGATCTCACCAAGCCCGATACCGTCCAAGAAGCGGTTCGACAAACCGGCGCTACAATTGCGTACATATACGCAGTCTTTGAAACACAAGACTATCTTCGCGGCACCATCCAAGCCCTGAAAAATGAGGGTGTTGAGTTCGTGTTGTTCTTAGGTAGTGCAGGCGTCACCAATGACCCTCGCGAAGTGCCGGAGTCAGACTTCGTCGCCAACTTGCACGCGAAGATCGAGGTCAACTTGGAAGAAGTCTTCGGGGCTGGATCATTTACGGTACTACGCCCTGGGTTCTTCGCCAGCAATCTTTTCTGGTTTAAAAAAGCCATGGAGAACGGCGAGGTTCCGCTTCCGCTCCCCGAGTCGCAATTCGACTACATCGCGCCGGATGATATCGGCCGTGTTTCTGGCTTTATCCTGGCAAATGGATCCGACCAGCAGGTTGTTCGCCTTTATGGAGCTTCTCTGAGGTCTTTCAAGAATGCTTTCTCCGTAATTGGTAACGCTTTGGGTAAAGAAGTCAAGACAACCAAGGTTCCACTTGAAGAGGCTTATCAGAAAATGGTTGCGAACGGGGTCAATGAAGTGATGTCTGACATTTGTGTCAAAACTGCCACTGCGTACCCATCTGGAGACTTCCCCCTTGGTCACTTCTCTGAAGGGCCTGCAAATATTCGAAAGTTCACGCATCAAGAGCCAATGACCCTGGAGAGTTGGGTTGAGGCAAACAAAGACCAGTTTGCCGCTTAGATCCAACAACCTTGCTAGGCGCATAAGTGATGTTAAATTCCTTGGACAAGGGGCTCTAGCCAATCATCAATATGATGTTTATATTACTTTTAAGTGACATCCTAAGAGAAGTCATTGCTATGGACAGTTCAGTATCAATACTTGGCACAGGTGTATGGAGATGCGCCTCGGAGCCATGCGTAGTCCGCTGGCAAGTCTATGAATAGTTAGCATAATGGAAAATTGAGTGACAGGTTTGAATTCAGCCACTCTATTAGTCACAAATAACTCCTCGGAAAACATAATTGGAGGTCAACATGCAATATATGAAGCAAGGTACGCTCTATGTTGGTCCATTCAGCCTAGCGCGGCTTACTACGCCGCCTCCAACCTTGGAAGAGGCCAACTTCATCCGAACCAACTTTATAGGCTCTCTTCAAATTGGGCCCCCGGAATCAACTCTAGACGCTACTTGACCGCGACTCTTGCAATATATAGGATCCTCGATTTCTTGACCCCGAGTTCTCCAAGAAAACGCCTCATCGACCCACACGGCCAAACTCCCCCACTCCACACGGATCTTCCATCTCGGCCCCCATCCAAAGCTACTACCCCTCGGAAGACAGCTACAAGAGCTCCGCGAAGTGCACAAAGAAATCGAATTGTACAGAGTCCTTTTTCCCTCCACTCATTATACAATGGACGATCCCAGCATGGACGAATTCGCCCAGACCCGCGGCGCAGACGACCTTTTCGACGACGAAATCATTCCAGTCACCGCGGAGGAACAAGAGGTCCAGACAGAGGTTATCGTGGTTCCAGAGCCAGAGCCAGAACCCGAACCTGCAAAGCCAGTCGCGCAGGTGGAAGACAGCCCGACCGCAGAGAAACAGGCCGCACCACGCGGAGAGGCTTCGCAGCGCGCGCGCGGTACAGACAGAGGGCGTGGTCGTGGGCGCGGGAAGGGGAAGACCGGTGGACGTGGCGGTAGCAGCAACGGATTATCAGAGTCGCGATGGGCAGAGCCAAAACGCGCCGAGGGTACTACACAGAGCAAGAGCTCGACGCCTGCAGCGGAGTCAGAAGCACCATCGGAGGAAGCGGCTGCGACGTCAGATAAAGTGGAAGAGGCTGTGAAGTCGCAACCTGCACAGGATGATGAGGAGAAGGGGGATGCTTCAGGGACAAATGGCGCTGAAACAGCGCGCGTGCCAGCCGTGCGTGGTGATCGCAGTGCTACAGGCGGAGTCCGGAAGGTGAGTACCTGGACGATAAATGCATGACAAAATTTTCCTGCACTGCTTTGACTAACCTTTTTCTTCTAGCCTAAACTCACCGAAGAAGAGCTATCGAAACGTATCGCGTCCGCCAAAGAAAACGCGGCCAAGAAGGCCGCTGCACACGCGCGCGCCGAGGCTGATCAGGCTTCCTTTCTTGAACGCGAACAGGCCGCAGCCCAGAAGAGACGAGAAGAACTTGCCAACCGCAAGGTCATGGATAACGAACGTGAACAGAACCGTCAACGGAAACTGAAGGCTCAAGCTGGTCGCGATTGGGACTCTGAGAAACGGGAGGAAGACTATAACCCGCGCGGCGGTGGGAGCCAGTACAGGCGCGGTATGCATGGGGGTGTATCAGGGCATACTCGACGAGATTTTGATGAGGGACACTCAGAAGAAGCTTCAACACCTCCACCAGGTCCTGGACGAGGGCGTGGTCGTGGTGGACGTGGTGGTCGCGGACGAGGCCCATCACGAGGTCCGCGTGGCGACCGTTCGTCTTCAAAGGAACCTTCTGAAAAGGCTGAACAAAAACCCGCAGTCGCCAATGAGGCTGATTTCCCCTCGCTGCCTCCTGGGAAGCCATTGGAGAAAACTGCAAAAGGATCTGCATTATCGGCGGCCACGATGGAGAGCTTGGAATCTAGCTTGTCACCCGTATCTGGCACTTGGGCTGATCAAGTGGGCGACGAGTAGGTGCCAAATACCGGCCTATGGCCTCATGGGCCTTTTTTTACAACGTTCCTGTTTTGGTTCATCATGACTTGCATTTGTTCTTTGGCACTGCTTGCGACGAAAAGTGTCATTTTTCCTTATTTAGTTGATATCCTTGCACTGAATTCTCACGAAAATACTCATACCCGATGATAATTCTTATATATACCAGAGGAATGGACTGCTTGCCGCATTTTTAGCTTGATCAAAGCCTGGGTTCCAACGCCTCATGAAGAGATTTGCCGGCCCAGAGTGTAGGACAGCATCCCATGGATGTACCGTAGACTGCGGAAAGTGCATCCTTATCTCTACAACAAGGAGCCCCCATTTGCAAGGTTCCTGGGCATGGCGATAACATCATTAAGCCCACGCATCCCCAATGTCGCGTATGGGTCTTTCACTTCAATTACTGCTTTAGTCCATGCCTTTCATGACTTCCTGAGAGCTCTCACCATTTGATTCATCTGCAGTCTGATAATTCGCAAGAATTATTCCCCCAATAACCTTGTAGCCTTTTCTCCCTACAGTGCCACAGCTATCACCATTTCGCTGTTTTGTACACTTTGAATCCCGGATTGTGACATAAAATGTAGGGAATGCACCTAATGAAACCTCCAAGATTCCATATGTAAGGCATAACATCTGTACACCATGACGTCAGAAAATCGAAGATTGTCTTTCTCAGAGTCGCCTCAACGGCCCGAGGATCTTCTAATCAGTCTCCCGAGTGCCGATCTTCATGAGCAAGCCGAGAACTACGAAGTGGGGTCTGGCGGCTTTTTAAGGCCCTCCTTGTACATTATCTTTGACAGTAGTCCGACAAAAGCCCTGATATCTGGGCTAACTGGGTATACATGGCAAATTTTCTCCCCCAGCCTCCGTCGTCGTCACGGCCAGGCTCTTTCCCACCCCGGGAGACAATCCCAGTCGCTCCGCCTCCCTGGACCCTCAAGGCGAAAGCTTGGACATTCCTGTACACAGACGCCGACACAGCGAGCGAATCTTCGCCTCAAAATCCAAATAATACGCAGGAAATACTACAAAATATCCTTCAACCAGGCTCCTATCACCCCCTTGAGAACCTTCACTCCCAAGCACTTCAAAAACTGCTAGACGACAAGCCACAACACCGCCATGCATGGATCAAAGGCGTCATGATAGTCCGATACGAGGATTCGGAGGTCGGTCCCTATGACGAGCTCATCCTTATTCCAGGACGAGCAATGAATCCCCACACCGGCAAGGCCGATATGAGAATCACCAATATCTTCGTCTCCACGGATGCTAGTGTTTGGAATGGAAGAAGGAACTGGAGTAAGTTCGGTTATGATCCCTGCTCCCCCTGGAAGTCACTTCTTTGCGAGTGACAATTCATTAATTGGCTGGCAGACATCCCCAAGCACCGCGCAGTCTTCGACTTCAAGCCCAGCGGCAATTCTGACCTCGAATTAAGGGTATATCACCCGGAGGGCTCACCCGCCCCTTTAGATACAAAAGTACCGTTCTTCACGACCCTGCTGAAGGGATCGATGCTACCAAAGGTTCCATTACCGGAACTAGCACCGATGCCTGTTGTTCAGCCTCCACTCGCCAAGTCGAGATGGCCGTCAGATGGTTCGAATGCAGTCATCGGGACGGATGATCCAGAAAACGGACGAGAAAACCCTTGGCTGTTGACAACACCCACATTCAAGGGATCCTGGGGGCTAGCATATGCCAGTCCTTTAAAGGACGGTGATAATACTTTACAATGGCATGGGGATGGAATCGGGTTTCCGAAACTGAAGTTCTGGTCCTTTGGGGTGGCTTTTGATGGCTATGTTGGCTTTGGAGTGCCGAACTCTGCCAGTAGCAAGAAATAATAGTGATATTCTCTTCGATGTATAGGTCGACTGTTTACAGGGATGATAGAGTTAGAGGCATTTTACTTAGAAATAGAGCGCGTGGCTGATAGATGCCAAGATCTTAATCGAAAGTGAATATGAAGGCATTTGGCAGGAAAACCGTGGGATGTTGGCAAATGGTGATGCCCCAGCAGCTTTATATGAAAGAATAAATTTATTAGAGTCAAATGTGAAGCCCGCAATACATGGATTCTCAAGAGGCATGCCATGTAACTCCTATTGAGCCTTGCTAAATTGGAGAGAAAGCTTGAAAATGGGGGTTTAGAATGAGGTATTCTTAGTGTACTCTAATAGCAAGCAGATGGCCAAATTCAGTTCCTATTTTGAGGAGCAACATGACTTCCAACCTTGGAAGCTTAAGACCAGTAGCTCAGGCTGAGACTAAGAAGACGTGTGAAGAGGCACAACGCCGAGGTTATCCCGTACTCTAATAATTATTACATATTTAGTGATGCTTGGCGCTGGCTGGGAGCCTGGCTTCGCTCTAGTTTCATTCTCTGATCCAAGATTTCAGAGTACAAATCCGAATGAATTGTGGAGCGATTGATAAGACCGATCGGTGTTCCTTAACAATTGAAGTAATTAGAGCCGGTCATCTCGGGGTGGCTCCGATATCGTCCACAACAAAGGTCCACAGCAACTCGAAAAAAGTCCAATTATTATGAAGCTCTGGAGTCCCCAGCACAGCACAGCCTTACGTGGTCTGCTCCTATGAGAAATTAGGACTGTTTTGCTGCAGATCGCCAGCCAAGCCGGCCCAAAACTTATCCGGCCACACGCGGCTTCGCCATTTTCACTCAATTCCATCTTAACCCAAACGTCTTGTTCTTCACTAGGGGGAGAATCTCCACCAATTGGCCTGTCAATGGCAGAGCAATTTACCAATCCAGCTTTAGTTTTGCTTGTCACAGAGGCAGAAGCATAACCTGTCAATCATGCTCGGTTTATCCGACATGGCCAGCCCCAGTTGATAGGGCCGTGTTTCGAGATGACGACGCCTGCCACGAGCTAAGTCATCCTTCAGGGTTGGAAGGTCCGTAGCGAGGGAGTTTAATCAAAGATCAGCATTTATTTTGCCGACTTTGAGGCTGGGTCTGCTTCAAACTACTTCCCAGCGATTTCAATAGTTGCTGTGCTCTTTGGCGCACTGCCCTTTATAAAGAGCTGCTCGCCAATAGATCGGTCGATGCTCGATTTTCTATCAAGTGCATTCGTTTCTAAACTCTTCATTCTTTCTATTCCCTTGTATCTAACTCATAATGCGTCTACAGGACGCCTCAACTGTAGCGTTTGCCGCTACCGTGAGTGCTACCTCTCTCGCCGAGGTGTGCACCGTTGATAATGTCAAGTCGGCATTGCCTTCCAACGGAACTATCTTAGGAGTCAATGCGATTCCTTCTCTTTCCACGGCCAATACTGTCTACAATGCCACCACTGGTGGTGGTATGGGCTCAACCTCTTCATCAACCAGCGAGACCTACAACTACTGCAATGTAACTGTCACATACACTCACCCTGGAAAGAGCGATACTGTGGTGGTTAAGTATGCGCTTCCAGACCCCTCTGACTATAAGACCCGCTTCTACGTGGCCGGGGGTGGCGGTTATTCTCTTTCCACTGATGCTACTGGCGGTCTTGAGTACGGCGCTGCTGGAGGTGCCACTTCAGCAGGCTATGGTGCATTGGACAATGTTGGCTATGACACCGTCGCTCTTCTGGGCAATGGCTCCGTCAATTGGGATGCTACATACATGTTCAGCTACCAGGCTCTCGGCGAAATGACAAAGCTGGGCAAATACTTCACGAAGGCCTTCTATGGCCAGTCCACCAGCTCCAAGATCCACACTTACTACGAGGGCTGCTCTGATGGAGGCCGTGAGGGCATGAGCCAGGTCCAACGCTACGGCGATGAATACGACGGCGTCATCACTGGTGCTCCAGCCTTTCGCTACGGCCAGCAGCAAGTCCTCCACATCTTCTCCTCTGTCGTCGAGAAAGTCCAGGACTACTACCCCCCTCCATGTGCCCTAGAGAAGATCGTCAACGCAACAATCGCTGCCTGTGACCCTCTCGACGGCCGCACCGACGGCGTCATCTCCCGAACAGACCTGTGCAAACTAAACTTCAACCTAACCTCCATCATCGGCCAGAAATACTACTGTGCCGCCGAGACAAGCTCCTCCCTCGGCTTCGGCTTCAGCAAGCGCTCCTCCCACCAGAAGCGCCAGTCCGCCGCCGGCAGCACAACCAGCTCCACGCCAGTCCAGTCCGGCAAAGTAACCGCGCAAGACGTCGCCATCGCCCAAGCCATCTACGACGGCCTGCACGCCTCAAATGGCGACCGCGCCTATCTCTCCTGGCAAATCGGCTCCGAGCTCTCCGACGCTACCTCCTCCAGCGTCTGGAACAACGCAACCCAGAAATGGGAACTAAGCATCCTCTCCATGGGCGGCGAGTACGTCGCCAAATTCGTCGAACTCCTCAACATCGACAACCTCTCCTCCCTCGACGACGTCTCCTACGACACAGTCGTCTCCTGGATGAACACCGCCATGGTTCGTTACATGGACTCCCTCCAAACCACCCTCCCCGACCTCTCCACCTTCCGCAACGCCGGCGGCAAACTCCTGCACTACCATGGTGAGTCGGACCCCAGTGTCCCCGCTGCTTCTTCCGTGCACTACTGGCAGTCTGTCTTGGATATCATGTACCCCGGTCTGAAGACCCAGGCTGCTCGCAGCGCCTTAGCGGACTGGTACCAATTCTACCTGGTGCCTGGTGCGGCGCACTGCGGTACGAATACTCTGCAGCCGGGTCCGTATCCACAGACGAATATGCAGACGATGATCAACTGGGTTGAGAACGGGGTTAAGCCGGCGAGATTGAATGCAACGGTTGAGTCGGGAGCGAGGAAGGGCGAGACGCAGATGTTATGTCAGTGGCCGGCAAGGCCGCTGTGGAAGACTAATCAGACGTTCTCTTGTGTGGAGGATAAAGCAAGCTATGAGAGCTGGACTTATGAGTTTCCGGCTTTCAAGCTCCCTGTTTACTAGATGTTGATAGGGGTTAATTTGGGGATGAACAACTGAGTTGCGGCTTCAAAAGGTTGTATATTTGGTTGTGATTGTCTTTTTTTTTGCTACTGTGAGGTTATGTATTTATTCTTCGTGGATGAAAGTGATGAAAATGTGAACATATATTTGAGAGTGTATCAATTTACTTCTCATTACCAGAGTGAAATATGTCTCCAGTGTTATTAAAAGATGCAGATGCGTTTGTCCTTCTAGTCGACTTGATAGATCTGAGCGAGACTTGGCTCAACTTTGACCTTGGAAGGTTCCCCCATAGATGACGGCCCCGCCCTAAATCCGCGCTGGGTATACGACAGTGGAATCAGCCTTACAAAGTAATTGAATGTGGAAAGTGTACTGTATACTGAGTAAACGTAACATTGCATCTAAGTACGGATTTGGTTGAATTTAAATATCAGGGATATAATGTGTACAGGAAAATTGGGCAATTATCAAGTTGTACGAATAGCAGCAATAAGGATTAACATAAGAGTAGTTCTATATACCAGTCCCAAAGTGTATATTCATTTTGATAACAATCATAAAAAATAATAAATGTTCAAGGTTTGGTCATTGTTCCATCAAAGTATATATCAAGGTATATATGACAAGAAGGAGAAACGAAGAAACGTAGGGGCGAAGTTAAAAAAAAAAAAAAAAGGATCTCCACAAGAACGCCCTGAAAAAAGAATAACCAGCCCTCGAGACACACGAGGGCATGCCCCGGGACACGTGAAGCAGACACAAGAAACACGCTTACAGCATGTTCTCACCGACCTCCAGAGCAGCCTGAGCAATCTGCTCCACGGTAGGAGCCAGAGTAAGGGTGAACAGAGACTGGGCGGTACAGCTGAGAGTGTTAACGTCGTTGGGGTGCTGGTAAGACTCCTTGCAGTTGGCGTTGCCACCCTCACAGGTGACAGTCTTGCAGCCGGCATCGTTGGTAACGAGGAAACCGCCAGTGACGAAGAGAGAGTCGAGAAGCATGTTGATGGAAGACATGTCCCACCAGAGAGTAGGGTGCTGGTAGGTGTACTCGAACTGGAGGACGGAGTCGGCGTCGGTGGTGGTGGTGGAGAGCTTAACGGAGACACCACCGCCGTCGGGGTTGATTTCCCACTCGTGGATGGGCAGGTTGCCACCAGCGGGGACGGTCTGCATCTCACCGGGCTCCATGTTGGTGACCCAGACGTAAACCTCTTGCTCGAGCTGGTTGGCAATGACCAGACCGGTGCCAGTAGCAGGGGGAGGAGAGCTGCTGGAGACCACGGGAGTGGAGGTGGTGGTGGTTGGCACAGAGGTGGTGCTGATCGAGCTGGAGCTGGAGCTGGACACGATGGGGAGGGCCAGCTTTTCGTTCTCCTTCACGTCGACCGAGCTGGTGGTGGTGGGAGGAGGAGGAGGGGGAGTGGAGGTAGAGGTAGTGGTGGGCGCGACGGTCTCAGTGGCAGGGTCGACGGTGACCCATTCAGTGACCCAGACGAGCTCACGCTTCTCGTGCTCGTGGGCACGCTTGTGGTGGTGGCCGTGAGGCTGAGCAATGGCAACGGAGGCCAGAGCGGCGAAGACGCCGACAGACTTGATGAACTGCATGGCGAATATGTACTTTGGACAAGTGAAACGGTGCTTTCTGCTGTAGTCGAGATAGGAATCTGCCTGTTCCACAGACGGATAGTAAAAGACTGACGCTGAAAGGAGGCTCGGCCTCGACTTCAATTAAAGAGAGTGGGGGTCAGAATGACCGTAGGGCAAATGATGGACAGCAGGTGAGGTGCAAAAGAAGAGAGAAAGTCGGGTCAGATAGGGGGGCTGGCGGCCTTTATGGCGCACAGTGGATCTCGGGCCCTCGAGCCAGCAAGAAAGGAGTGAAACGCTGAAAGACAAATCAGCCGCTGATCCCCAATAGGGGCCAGCACTGAGTCTAGGCCAAACATGTGTGTGTGTAATTTTGGGGCCCCGTTACCAGGCGCCTCTGGTTGGCCCCTGGCGTGGTACCTGGAGCAGGGGAGGCGAAGCGTGTTCGTGGACTGGCTGCCGCACGCCAGGAACACCAGGAACACACCTATCGAAAGCGATCTGGGAGATCCACCAGGGGCAGAGATTTAATTAAAGCCATCGTGAAGCCAACCAGGGGCCCCCCATGGGCGCTAGTGGGGGGCGCTAATACCGTCGCCCCGCCGCCTCCAGACTTATCGGAAGCCTTTGCAGCCCCCCCATCACGCTCTGTACTCCGTCGTACGGCTCCTGTCACACTCAGGGGGGACCTGGGTTTCAATCTTTAGCTTCATAGATAAACGAGAATTCCGGCATCCCGTATGGCTAGTAATAGATTCAGGCCCATTGAGATTTGGACCCTGAGTATGATGTAGGAACGAAGGAATGCTATTTGCCTTGCCATGTGTTATTCTGCAAGGCGCGGGTACCTGACTGAGTACCTGGATGTTCCACGGTACGATGTTTGTTTACCGTAATTGGGGGTTATACCCCCATTGTAATTTCCACGGTACAAGCCTCAGCATCACCACATGAGATCCATCTAATGCCGGAAATTCGATAGCTTTCATTGGATTTTTTTTAGGTTCTACACTACATTATATCCTGGTTATCAACTAGTAAGCTCTGTCGTTAAATCACGCATGGGTGTCCACATTCCTCGGATCGTTTCCACCTCCATGACAGCAGTTTTCTAGAACTTCTGCTGATTGGCCGTGTCAGCTGACAGGTAATAATTACGGCGCAGCCACCCAATTCCAACTTTCGAGGTCCTGCTCAGTGAAATTTCATTTCTTGGGCGCGCGAACGCCTCACAACCGAGTAAGCCGCCAGGCGGCAAACAACTCACCGCATCACCATGGTCAAGCCCTTCGCCCTAGAGGTCTTCCGCCACGTCATTACCGATCTTCCCTAAAAGATGGGAAGGTCCATGTAATTGCCTACGTGGTTAGGCAGCCTTGCTCATGAAAGTACCTCGTAGGCCCCCGTCAATTCTTTCTTTTCGGACTAGAATATTCGTAGATATGCTGCGGCCTTAAAATACAGGTCTCTAAATCCCCGGGAAGGGGGGCACATGCGCAGGACACCGTACGGAGCGTCCTGTACGACTACGAAAATTGTAATGGATACTTGGGATACTCTACGGTTCAGGGGGTTTGGAGAGTTTCCTTGTTAAAATTATCGCCCGGTGTCTATTGTGATCGACACCATTGAGCCGGACGATCACTTAGAATAGGAATCACACCGAGAACAGGCTCTCCCGTCCGCAGGAGAGCCCAACAACCCTTCGCCCTAGGAATGTACAGGTGGGAGACTTGAAGGGGGTATTGGGACTGGTCTCGTTGCATCTTTCCAATGGTGCAAGAATCCTTCGTAAATAAAGGGCGGGGCTTTATAGATGTCGTTCCTTTGAAAGCGACCGAGGCGCTCTGGGATAGGGGAAGGTTCCACCGCAGTGAAGAATCCACCAGGATCATTATGATGATCTGCAGGGTCCGCACCTACGCAGGCATAAGAGAATTATGGAAAGGACCACACATGTCGACCTTCTACGTGATACCACAATTTGGCATTTTGCCAAGGGTTCACCTCCATTTGCAATATCTTAGTTCTCAGATAAATGGAAAATAGGGCATAGAGTACGGAGTACATTCTGAAGAAACATTGGAATACCGTTCTAGCCTGGATCCATTTGCTGAAGTCCACATGGGCCTCGGGATACTTGTTGCCATATATGTCGCGCCGAGCGGCTGCACTTCAATTGACGAATTGACCTTTGCTACCATGCTACTTCTGCTGCTTCGACAAGGCCGGAGGCATATTGAAACGCGCATTGAGACCTGACAAATGAGCATCGACAAATTAACCGCGGAACCGCAAAGTCTATAGTTCATGACATCACTCAAGCGGATCAGAGCTTGGATCATGAATCAACCCCAGGTTTACCGGCTAATGACGTCTATTCCGCTAGAGCATGAATCTCGAACTCACGTATCTTGCATCTTGGCAAAGCTGCCCCAAGACCGGAGGTTGCCGCTGCGATTCGATCCTTGGCTCTCACCATCGGTAGAGCTCGGCTATATACTGCCGACAAGCCCGCCAATGCGAGCCACCTCATTCGAGGACACTGTGCTGTGACTAATGAATACCTCGTAACTAGTTAATAGCACGCATTCTCCGCATTGCGGAGGAGTATTGGTTGCCAGGTCTATAATTATGAGAGGCCTGCCAGAATGATACCTTATCAGAGGATTAACAGTTCGGGGTCAGAGACATGACTGAGAAGGCGGTCCAGCAAGACGGTCATCTCAGCCCTAAGATCGCGTCTACGCCCAATCAAGCAAGTCTTTCTGCTGGTCAGGAAAATGAGGCTCCTAGGATTGAGCTTAACGGAGGGCTAGATGCTTGGCTGACTGTAGCAGCCCTGTTTTGCGTATTCGTGAACTCCTGGTTAGTCTATGCAGATATCTACCTTCCAACAACCAGAATTAACCAATTCTCCAGGGGCATATTAACCACTTATGGCGCCTTCCAAGAATACTACCAAACAGTCCTCCTGCCCGATCAATCTCCATCAGCTATCTCATGGGTCGGCAGCATCCAGGCGACCTTAATCCCAATGGTCGGGATAGTATCAGGGCCCCTCGTCGACTCAGGATACCTCCGCCCACTAATGCTTTCAGGCAGCTTCCTCACCGTCTTCGGCCTAATGATGACAAGCCTAGCCACAGAATACTACCAGATCCTCCTCGCGCAGGGCTTCTGCGTCGGCCTCGGCGGTGGCATCTCCTACATCCCAGCCCTAGCCATCGTCTCAACCCGCTTCACCACAAAGCGTCCCCTCGCAATCGGCTGCGGCGCCATCGGCTCCAGCGTCGGCGCCGTCGTCTTCCCCATCCTCTTCCGTCAGCTCCAGCCCCGTCTAGGTTTCCCCTGGGCCGTCCGCTGCATCGCCTTCGTAAGCCTCCTAATGGCCGTCCTCGCATGCAGCATCCTCTGTCGCAGGCCGGGGCCTCGCTCCCGCGCCCGCAGCCTCATTGACCGCTCGGCTTTCCGCTCCCCGGCTTTCATGCTGTTCTCCCTCTCGCTGACGTGTGTTATGCTCGCGTACTACGTGCCGATCTTCTATGTCGCTGCGTACGCGCGTTCCGTCGTGCGCACTACCCCCGATCTATCCTTCTACATGGTGGCCGTTGTTAACGGCTCGTCGGTCGTCGGGCGAGTCTTGCCGTATCTGCTCGTGCGGTTCGTCAACCCCATTGCTGTCTTGGTATTCTGTGTGGCGGCGTCCGCAGTGGCGATGTTTACGTGGATTGCAGCGACGGGCAAGGCGGGGTTTATCGTCTGGGCGTGCTATTGGGGTGTGTTGAGCGGGGTGCTCGTCACGGCGCCGACGGCCATTGTTGCGCATCCGGTCTTTTGTCCGGATTCGAAGTTTATGGGGACGCGCTTGGGGATGATGTGGGGGATTTCGTCGTTTGGGTCGTTGGCGGGGACGCCGATTGCGGGGGCGCTGGTGGATCTGGGGAAGGCGCAGTTCTTGAGGGCTCAGGTTTTTGCGGGCTGTTTGATGATTGGGGCTGTGTTGCTGCAGAGTTGGCCGCTTGTCAAGGTTGTGAGGTATGACCGAGGATTATAGATCCTGACTGGGTCCTAGAGGCTAGGATATTACCAAAAAGCGGTATAAAAAAGGAAGGGCAACGTATGGAATAAGTAAAACAAGCCCAATCGAGGACCACGAACCGACGACCCAGTGTTACCTGGGTAGGACTTGGAATTCGAACTATCTCAATTCCACGGTCAGAATGTATGAGACGGCCTTAGGGACATGTAGAGTTATAACACGCCCTGCTTGCATGTTGAGGAAGGTGTGAGAGGCCATCTAATTCAATAGTGTACATACCAAGTCACATAAATTTGAACATATAGAGGAATGTACAAGGGAAGATAAGTTCGTACGTTCAAATACAAATGAAACTTTGGACATTAGTGTAGGGAGCAATTCCATTCTTGTAACCTTAGTGACCCCATCATGATCTTCCAGCGAAGGGTCAAAGAAGCCGATATCTGCGGCTTTCCATGTTGTATCCTGTGCTCTGTGGTACGCCTTTGTCTAGAGACCCGACATTGTAAGTAGATAGGTTTTTGGTAGAGCAAGAACAACGGATCTCATAGAGGCCAATATTTATTGCATGGGGATTTAATTGCTATTACTCTAATGTATGCAGTCATTACCGCCCCAGATGATAGCTATTAATTATATATTACCAGGCAATGAAACAGCGATGAAGGACTTGGAAAAATTATTACGCGTTTAACTAGCATAGATATTACTCCATGACCTCTTTACCCCAAAAGTATATTTCCAAGGTCTTTGGACTCGGATGTTTAATGTTGCCGCTGGGTGACATAGCAGTATAAACCGTATGCCACTTGCTCGATCTGTAGTCTAGACGGGCAGATATACTACAAGACTGGGTTATTACAGGGATCTTTAGAATTTGGCTCATGCTTGACTCGTCGACCAATGACGAAGCATGTAGGACCTCAACATGACCTCATACGTGGTGGCCAATGTCCCAAAGGCATAGCGAAAAACAGTTATTCGCATTCTAACAGTAGAATCTCTTTCCATTCATCGGCTAGTCCTACTAGTACCGAAGCTACAAAATGTCCGATCCTGCCAAAGGTCACTCTAGAGCTGTCTCCGGGGGTTCCGGCGCCCAGCCCACACCCGCCAACAACATTAGCGGCGGCGATGGTCCCAAAGAAGGGCTCGAAGATATCGATTACTTAGGGCCGGGCCATGTTCCTGCAAGTCCTTATTCACTTCTGTCCCCATATTCCCAATAATCCTTTGAACTAACACGGATCGGATGCACTAGGCTGACAACCCCGGATCGACAATGGGATCGGTTCTTGGTCTGGAACAGCAAAAGGTCCGCGCTGAAAATAAGTACTACGGTCGGGCAGACGCTGCGTCTCATAAGCTGATGAGTGATGATGGGAAACCTACTTGTGCGAATGAGGACCACACGTTTATGGAGTATAGAGCTAGTGGATCAAACACCTTGCCCGGGTGGAGTACTATGAAGAATGTATTTGGCAGGTAGGTTCCAAGGTTATCGTCAAACGTTGCTGGGTGACAGTTATCAGTGACTGATCGTATTTTTCTATAGCATGTCTGGGGGTGCAAGCTAGCCAATGCCCTGGAATGGCCTTATATTGAGTTGATTCCACAGAGTACAGATGAATATTGTACATGCTCATGAATGACGTCTGGGTTATGAATTCTATGAAGTACATTGTAGTGAAATCCAATGTAGAATAGGGTCGACTTGCAGCTTTATCATGCAAGTTGTAATATATTATCATTCGACTTTAGTTTCTTTAGGACGAATCTTGTCTCGCACGGCTATAAGTTTGCCGAGGATCCGGCCCTTGATGGTTTGAGAGCCCAGGGCTTCGGCTTCCTCCACAGACACGACTCGTCGGACCAGTATGTTGAAGATCGTACCAAAAGCAAGAGCAATCACGGTGCTAGTCAGAATGATTACGTTGTAAGGCATACTAAAGTCAGGGGTTGGGAGCGGGAGGAGCAGGCTGGTAGACCGAATGTAGATCGGGCTATTATCCACTCTGTTGAGGATTCGGATCACAGCTGGTGCTACATTGAACCCACGATTTGCATCGGGTGGATATTCTGTGTAACGAAGGATGGCTTTCTCGAAGTCGTAGGTCAATGTCACAGTCGAGGTGGCCGGGACGGACAGAGCTAGCTCCAGCTGGGTTCCGCGTTCTCGATCAATGGCTGGTCTGAAAATGGTCTCACTGACGAGATCAGACGCTGGTATTTCACGCCGCAAGCCATCACGTCCAGTAATAGTTGCCCGCAAGGTGTGCATGTACGGACGTAGGAACCATGGAAGAGATTCGAAATAGATAAAGTCCACTGCAGTCGTTGCAGACGGATTCTCGAAGATAATGCGCATGCCGCCACGTTCCTGGCCATGGCCAACAATTGTCCGTTCGGCATGCAAGACGGGCTCATCAATGGGAGCTTTGGACTGAACAGGTTGCTGTGGAATTGCAAGATCGAACGGACCAGAAGGGTTTAAAGCGAAGCAACGGGTGAAACCATCGTCCAACTTGATTTCTTTCGTGCCTTCAGTATAGTAGACTCCTCGCTCATGTGGTACTCGAATGCAGACAGAATTTTCGGCACTTTCGTCTGAGGTTGCTAGAGGGCAAATACCATTCATCGTTCGCCCAAATACCTCACTCAGGCTCCAATCCTTGTCTGTTACCTCCTCGAGAGGGTAACAAGTATCTTCTGAGTTGTATGGCTTTGATGTGTCGCAGACCAACTGCTCATTTGCGACAGGACGAGGGATAGGATTTGCTGGGAAATATGAGCATGATAACTCTTGAAATAGAGGAAGAAAACTTACAGCGAGGTCGCTTTGAGCGCTCAATGTCCAACACCATATCTACTGTCTGTTCAATTTGAACAGTACAGTCGCCATCTCCAGTACAGATTGGGCGAACGTCCACAGACATGCTCTGCCATGCGGCATCAAACAATTTATGTCCGTCGAATAGAGTCGAAATTCCAGTCTTGCCTTTACATGGCAACAATTTCAAAAACGGCGTCAAATTCTCTGTGCAAACAACTTCTCCTGGAAGAGTTCCATGCAGTAGATGCAAGTCATTGGCTTCCGGATGATCTCCCGTTGGTTCAAATGAAACCACAGGGCGGGTAGTTCGAGTTGAATCCACGAAATTCAGTGAAGCGCAGAATAGACCGGATAAGGATTGTGTCAGGGTGATCCATTTCGCGAATGCCCTAAAGCCAGGTTAGAATACTTTTGAAGTACAACTGAAATAGGAACATACTCTTCATCATCTGGCGCATCAATCCATGCCCAGAGTTCCACTCCGGTGCCCCCCTCCTTACTACCATTCCACGGCCTTGTCCCCCAGCTATCAGCATCCCATCGGCCTGTTGTGAATCTGAGGTGAAGCTCTTTGGTATGAGCGTGCTGAAGGATTTGGCCCAATGCTCGAGGGAAATATCGGAAATGCTGGTTGTCGAAGGACGCCTGGGATGTATTGCTTCGGAAATTGAACGAAGCTAGGAGGGAGGAGGATTCAGGGAAAGGTTGGAGAAATAGCTGTTCATGATAATCCGACGAAGCCAATGAAGGCAAGCTCCATAGCGCGACTATGCAAGCCAATAGCAAAGAGAAGAGTGAGGGGACCGTCATCACTTCATGCCGGAGCTTGGTCTGCGCAGCCCCTAGTCCATGCGATGTTCAGGGCTCAGGTGCGAAGAGGGATCCTGCTCGAGACTGAACGGACCTCACACACTTTTAGTCGCAGAGGAAAGACCTGAAAGCGACAGCGAGCCTTGCACATTCAATGTCTGTGGAATTGGAAGTGTACATGTCGAATGAAGCCCATCTGTTCTATTGATTGACGCGCCTCACCGCCTTCCTTGGCGCCGACGTCAAAAAAGCCCTCCACTTTGGGGAAAGTTCGCATCTCCCAGATCTCTCGCTTTGTTCTTCTTTCACCTCCATCTCGCGTGAAACACTCTTCGCTATGGCAGCGGAACAGAGGAAGCTGCTAGAGCAGCTCATGGGAGGTATGTAACCGGCCATTTCTTCGATAACACCTCGAGATCCCAGCATCATGACAATGTTTCACGTACTGCAGATTCAAGCTAACAGCCATTCACAGCGGACCAGCTCATTGGTACCCCTGCCCAGGGCCGCAATACTCAGCTTTCTGTCTCTGATCCCAAGGTCTGCCGCTCCTATCTCGTTGGCACTTGCCCCCACGATCTCTTCACCAACACCCGTCAAGATCTCGGTCCTTGTCCGAAAGTACATAACGAGGGCTTAAAGGCCGAATACGAGGCTGCATCTCCTGCGGAAAAGGCAAAATGGGGATTCGAGTTCGACTACATGCGCGATATGCAAAAGTATATTGACGATTGTGACCGGAGGATCGAATCGTCTCAGCGCAAACTGGAGAAAACTCCCGATGAGATCAGACAGACCAATGATCTAGTAAGTCAATCGCTCGACAAAGAAAAGTTCGTGTTAAAAAATATTGATATACTAAACCATTTGATAGCTTAAACAAATCGCCGATCTCAACAACACTATCAACAGCGGCCTTCTCGAAGTCTCCGTTCTTGGTGAGACTGGATCTGTCGCAATGGCCATGAACGAAATGCACAAAGTTCGCACTGCGAAACACCAGAAGGAGAATGCGGAGCGTGACCTCAAGAGTCTCCAAGATACCTCTGGCCCTTCTGGTCACCAAAAGCTACAAGTGTGCGATGTATGTGGTGCTTACTTGAGTCGACTGGACAACGATCGACGGCTGGCAGATCATTTCTTTGGAAAGATGCACATGGGTTACTCGCATATGCGTAAAGCCTACAAGAAGCTAAGTTCAGAGCTCAAGGGCCGAGCACCGCCTGTGCGCCACCATGAAGAGGAGGATCCCTACAGCGCTGGCGGTCGGTCAGGTGGACGTGGACCCCGTTATGGGGGCGGTGGCGGTGGCGGTGGAGGGTACCGACGACGAGGTGGAAGGTGGTGATTGAGCCTCTCATGCCCTTCATGACGTATCTTTTTCTTTGAGTCTTTTGCATAGCGCAGGCGTTGTACGATGGGTCAGTGGAAGATGTCTGGCGATAGGAGGCTGGTCGCCCCATGCGCTCAATATATCCTTTTTGATTGTTCAGATATCTCGCAGGCTGGAGTAACCATCTGCATACCTTTTTCTTTTGGTGAGTATCCCTACTTTTTTAAAGTTATCGGCTTTTGAATTGCACGCTTTGTCTTAGTATTCAAAAAGTCATAACCATTCAAATGTTGACCTGTATGCTACAACTCTAATTTTGCGCTGATTTTCCATTCAATCTTTGAAGGCATTCGAGGCAATGTAGACCAACTCAAAGCAGTTGAATTATACTCACCATAGATTAGCTTTTCCTCAGGTTGATTTCATGCTATATATACCCATTCCTAAGACTACACGGTCTCAGAGTACATGTGCGTGCAGCTTCGCTATTTACAATGACGAATGAATACTGGACGAGAATAATCTCATAAGAATGTATTTTGACAAGGAAAAATTCCCAAGCGTGTTTGATAAGAACAGACTCCTCAGAAAAGAGGATAAAATCGATAAAAATAAGAGCCCACCTCCCACCCTAACCATAAGAAACAAAAATAAGACAAGCCCAGTGACCGTGGCCAAGGGGAAACACTAACCGGAACACCTGAATGAAAATACATGATAATCGCCTGGAAGCATGCCTACTTACGCTCCTGATATCTGCCAAGTCCTGATTTGGGAGGGGTGAAACTTTGTTGAGGTGAGGAGATACCAGAAGGATGACCTTTTTTCCACTGGACGTAAGCGGGCATAAGTAGAGAGATATCATCAGCAAGAGACGATTGTTGATCCAGGATCGCACGGACGGCCTCTAGCTGTCTTCTTTGTATTTCGGGGTCCTCCATCAAAAGCTGTAGTATAGCGGGGGTATTCACAAATGGACCTAGGACTTCAATAGCCTCCGGCCATGGCTTTCGGCGCCCACTGAGGGCCCGTAGAGGAGTTGGTGTAATCAGGCCTGCAGGGATAGGTAACATCTTGTAAGCGTCTTGTGGTCTTCCTTGGACATCTAGAGGGTTTGTAGCATACATTGTTTCTTCACCATACGGGTTCGTGTCGCTAACGGAGTGATCTGTTGGTTTGAATTCGGCACCCTTAATGACGAAGACAATCAGGAACATTCGTTGGCTAGTAGTTTCCTCAAGTGTGTTGTTTTCAAGGAGTTCGAGAAACTCTGGTTTCTTAGTTGTTCCAGCTTCGACCGGCACAACGTAAACGTCCTTAACTATCTCCATTGGATGCTTCCCAATAACTCCGAAGCGCTGACGGCTTGTGAAGTAATTAAAGAGCTTGTTGAAGCCATCCTGTTCACTGGGAACGTCAGGGTAATTCACTGATAGAATGGTTACATCTGTTGATTGACTGAAACGCAAGCCACAAAGGTAGTCTGAAGCAAGCTTAATTTCAATTCGACCGTCGATTTGTAATGGCGTTGGTGCAAGTACACTCCAGGGGAGTCGATCGCTGAAATCTGCACCACCAACGTATTTTGCGGACGACGCGAACTCACCCACTGGCACCATAGACACTTTGCCGCGCCATGAAATACCATCATCGGCGAAATCTTGGGGTGAATAAGGTGGTGACTCAGGCTCATCATCTCGAAGTAACTTATCGATATCCGCATCAGCTTGGACATTTCCGTGGGGAACTGGCTCGCGGATGTGGGCTGCAACTTCAGGGAAAACCTGGTCGTGGTGTTCCCCTGTTGGAGACTGCCCCTCATTCTTTTGAATACTCCCTTGTTGCATTTTTGGTGTGATCGGGCTTTGGCCCCCAGGGCTACCTTCCAAATCAGTAGTAAGTCGACGAGGAGCCGCAGAGAAGATAGACTCGGTGGCGGCATTGTGCGTTTCATCCTCAATCAGCTCTTCTCCTTTGTGAGTTCGTCGAATGCGTGGCCCTTGCTCTTGAACGATTGTATGCTGTCGGTCGGATTCTCGTTTGATCTCTGCATCTTTCTGCTGTAACTCCTTGCTAGCCATGTCCTCTGGCTTCATGGTGGAAAGTGAGTCGGGCGAAAGATTGCCCACAAGTAAACGGTCTCGTAAAGAAGGATTCTTTTTCACGTTAAACAAAATCGTGCGTAATTGTGCCTTGTATGCATCGTCTGGTTCTCCACTATTACCGCAGAGGTTACGGTACATGGCATTTTCAATGTCGAGACCAAGCCGCGTTGCAGTTTCTTCTGCCGCTTGTCCGGTCAATGAGAATGAGCCTGTTTTATGAGCATCCACGGCCTGTTCTTTGAACAGCTTGATGAAAGCTGTAGCGGCGCTCTTTCGCGCAGGGATTTGAAGATCATCCACGCGCGCATTTGTAACAGGCTCGGACTTGGTGCGTGTAGATGCTGGGGATTCTGAAGAAATGCGTTGTTGCTTGACCTGCGGCTCCGTATCGGCCTCAGTGCCCTCCTCAAGCTTGCGTTTATTGGTGCTGGAGCGACGAGAGTCCACTGATTGTCCATTTTTCTCTGGTTCGGCTGAGGCAGACGCGGCTGGAGCAGGCGATGCGCCAGGTCCCGGCGTCGCAGAGGTGCCAGCGCGCGCAGGAGTGCCGGCCTCAGTCTTGGTCTCGCTGGGTCTGCTCTTCTTGCCGCCCTTCTTGCCACCCTTCTTGCGTTTTGACTTCTTCTCCTCTGCTTCTTGGCGTCGACGTTCAGCCACTGCTTCCCAGGGCTTCTCGCCGCTCGCGATTTTCGCCAAGAGCGGTTTGTGGTTCTCCGGGCGACATTGCTCGCAGTAGTAGTTGTCTGGCTCCTGGCCCTTCACAAATGTGAGACCCATACAATCATTGTGCTGCCATGCTGAGCACGAATCACAGCAGATCATATCACGCTCCACATCCTCTTCTTCTTCGTATTCTCCGCAGATGCACCTTATGATTTCCTCCTCGTCGCCTTCGCTAGGGCCGGGCGTGGGTTCGGCGGAGGCTTTGCTGGACTTGTCGCTCTTGGCTTTGCCCTTGCCTTTCTTTGATGGCGCATCAGGTAGTTCGAGGTTTTTGTGCTGGCTCGGCCGGAGCGTCGTGGTTCGTCTGGGACATGTGTTAGCAGGTCTTTGGCGCCGATGTTGGACTGGCACTGGGCCGCCATCGCGCATTGCTCTCGTGGAGATCGCAAAAGATGGCAGGCGAAGCGCCTTGGGGGGGTACAATAAAGGTTGCTTACCAGCCATGACAGTAGGTAGCCTTGGTGCCTGGGGATGTACTACAGCGCAATCGGAAAAGTTGGGAACAAGTCTGCGTTTGCGCAGCAGGTACGTATTCCTGTGGGAAATGACAAGGACAACGACGGTCTACGAGCTCCAAGGATCAAAAAGGCAAGTCTAAGTAATACACAAGAGAATGCCGGCTTCAAAGTGGATCCCTCAAATGCGCCTAACAAAATCGCAATGTTGCCTGGCTCGCGGTATTACTTGGATCCTCAGGGTGATTTCCTCCTCTTTTCAAGCGTATGAGTGACGCTTACACAAGTTCCAGGGTGAGGCGTGAAAACTTCCTTCCCAGGAATAGGACTACAGTCCGTTGGCAACGCGCACCAACCACGATCTGCAGGGTATGAGTCGCGTGCAGGTTAGCAGAGCTCCCGGTACTGATAAGAGCTCGAGCGCGGAAGCAGAAATTGATTGTCTGATGGATTAGCCACCATAAACCCCCTGTGTGGAGGTTCTGAGGGGGAGGGCGGATGGAATGCGAGAGAAAGATACAGTGAACATGCGCGAATGTGGAGGACTCGAACTCAGCTGAGTAATGGTATCACGTGCTGCACCAGCCACATCATCATTGGGGCGTGAATTCCCTATGCTGGGGGCGCGTCCATAGGCTTCAGCCCAGATTCTCTAGATTCCCCACTTGGGACACAGATTCAATCGCGCCTGATAATTCTACCTGAAACCTCCCTCTCGTGTCCCGTGTCCCAGCCAGCCTACCCACCTTCTTCATATACCCCCAAAGACTCAAGCAACTCTACGCGAATCATGGCAGACGTGCGATCCTTACTCCGGAGTGAATTAGCTTCGCGCAAAAGCAGCTCTCCCAACACGACTGGGAACCGAGTAAGCAAGAAGCGCAAGGTTGATAACGGTGATGGCGTGATGCGTAAAAAGATACGATCAACGGGCTTGGATGCTGTCCAGGCCGCACAGCTCCAGTCACCCAGCGCGGACGACGGCGAAGAGCAGGAAGTCGCCGAGGCAGGTGTGGCTCCTGCAGAAGCAGAGTCATCCCAAGATGACCAGGCTACGCCTTCAGAGCCTACACTAGTTCCACAAGCACTCACACAGCAAGCACCCGAGGTCGACGAGGACGAATGGGCTGCGTTTGAGCGCGAGGTAGCCGCCCCTTCACGAGCGCCACAAGCACCCGCGGCGATCTCTGCCGAGGCTACTATATCGGCAGCACCGGTCACCACAGAGGAACTTGCCGCTGAGCAAGACAGGGATAAGGTCTCGACAGCGCGGGCGCGCGAGGCGGAATTGGAAGGCGAACGAGAAGATGCGGCACGATTCATGGAAGAGGAATTCGACGAGATGGAACAACTCGAGGAGCGTGTACGACGTCTGAAGCATATGCGGGAGGAACTACGGCAAAAACAAGCCCACGACGAATCTATGCCTAACCGGGCCACTGCGTCAGAAGACCAGCGGCCAGCTGAAAGTGAAAGCGACGATGACGATGATGAAGACTGGGACGACTGGAGATTCAAATGATTTTACAAATTTAGACGCCCTATTTTGGCAGGACAGGAAGCAGTCTTCCTTTTAATCCATCATGATACCCTTGAACAATGAGAAGCATGTCTTTCATGCATTTTTGAAGATCCATTAGATAATTCAGTCTTGCAGATTCCTTACTACTTCTGTTGAATAAGAAGAAACAAATCTTGTTGGTTTTACATAGTTCTCCTAATTGTCTGGAATGGCAGAGTCGACAGGGGCTTGGTCGTCAACTTCCATGTGGCTGCGTAGCCCATCTTTATTGACTTTCATAGCCTCTGCAATTTCAGCTTCGCCTTCTTTAAGAAGATTCTTGCCGCGCATAAGATCACCTCGTTGCCTGCGCTTGTCCTCCTCTACTCGTTTCTCTCGGTCTACGAGTGCCTTCTCTCGCTTTTCCCGGTCTCTGCGTTTCCTGTCCAGCTCCTCTTGTTGTTCCGGAGTTAATTGTTCTTTGGGTGGCGGGGGCAGTGTAGATATATAAGCCTCGATTAAAGGATTGCGAATTTTTGGAGATAGTGTGATGTATCGAATATCGGTAACAATGGAAGTTGGGAGAGCCTCCAGATTAGAGGAGCGATTGAGAGCGTGCAATGGAGCAGACTTTAATAGAGCCGAGAGATCAGATTTTCGATTACTCTCGGGCATTTTGAGTCGTGCAATGTAGTCTCGGTAAAGCTTCTCGCGGTCTCGGTCGTGAAGTTGAGAGTCCTTCATCTCGGGTTCTTTGCGGTATTTGCGTTTGAATTCAGGCCAATAGAGCTTGGGAGTAGCGTATTCTTGTAGCAATGCCAAGTATCTGATGCGAGGATCTTGCTTTTCTTGCTTCTCCTTGCGCTCTTGAACAGTCTTAATGCGATCTTTACTCCAATTTGAGAAGATTTCGCGCCGAGCTTTCATGTTCGAGGGCGCGGTATATCTGGAGTCTTCGATGATACGGCCCTCTTCGATGATTTTCTCCCACGTAGTGAAAGGATTGATATTGTGATCATCCAGTAAGTCACGAAACAAGGCTTCGGCATCTTCTTCGGTCAAGGGGAGGCCTTGCGCCTCTTCCCAATCCTCATCTCCAGGTTCGCCGTATTCGCCAGGGTCCAATCCATAGTCTTCCCCCATGGCTGCCAATTGATATTCCATATCTTCTTCTGTGAACTCAACTGGTTGGTCTTGAGGCCCTTCACTCTCTGTACGTGCACGTTTTGCCGGGTGGCCTTCTTCATCGCCCTCGCTGTCAGTCACTTCAACCTCCTCATACTCATCACTGTCGTATTCGCCTTCCAATTTCGCATGGGGCACTTCCTCTGCGTCTCCTCTTTCTTCAACTGCAGTTGTCGATCCTGGTGTCTTCTCTGATGCTTTCTCTGGCTCCTCTAGTTCAGGATCCTCCCCCCGCTCAATTCTTTCTTTCCTCTCCCGTTCTCGGCGATCGTATTCTACCACACCTGCCAAGACATCTTGTGGAAACTTCCAAAAACTCTCGTTACTTTCCAGGTTGTGTACAAAGCGTCTTCCAAGCTTCGTTTTGACGAGGACCCATGGCGCACAATCGGGAATCGCATGCTTGGATTTCGGCCTATCTTGGGTTTCACGTCGCCCACGATCATGATACCCTCTTCCACCGCGGTAACCACCACGCCCACGTGCAGCACCATGTTGTTGATTGCCAAACTGTGCATCATTGGGTTGGTAGCCTCCAGGTCCGTATGGTGTTGAAGAAAAAGGTGGGAGCGTTTCGGGGGTGTAGAACTGCGGTTGTGGAGGCGCAGGTGCAGCTGGTGCAGTCTCGGGGGTGCTGAGTTGTGGCCTTGTATATGTAGATTGCTTTGTAGCCGAGTTGTAATAATACAAATGACCTAGGGATCAATGATCAGAGGAGAGGATATATCAAGCCGCTTCAGACCAATCACTTACCGGTGGGAGCTCGATGCTCCGACCAGCCTGGAGGCAAAGGTGGAGAACCCTTATGTGTCGATTTCAGCATATCAACGATGTTGGCAGCTCGAAGGAGAAGAAGCGCTGGCTTCGTAGCCCAAACTTGGGGTAAAAGCCGCAACGAACTTTTGGTGGTTTAGGTGGTCCGAGCTTGGCGGATGACAGAGGCGAGTTGCCTGGAACTTCGTCTAAAGAGCTCCCCGTCACCGTCCATCTCCAATCACCTCCATCCTACCTCTCCTCCCACCACGTAGCTTTCTCTTCTGCATCTTGGGTTCTGGTTTTCACGCAACATGTCTCGACGTTACGATTCACGGGTGAGTGGCATTGTAGCATACGGTCGCTGCAGCTCCCGCTAACCTATGACGCTGCACAGACTACCATCTTCTCCCCGGAGGGCCGCTTGTATCAAGTCGAATATGCGCTTGAAGCTATCTCCCACGCCGGTACAGCTCTCGGAATTCTAGCCAAGGATGGAATCGTCCTTGCAGCCGAACGAAAGGTTACCAGCAAGCTGCTGGAACAGGATACCTCCGCAGAGAAGCTCTACACAATCAATGAGTATGTTGATTCGGCTGTCACAAGTGACGTCGAAGGTCCTGAAAATCAAGTTTCATATCATGATCTAATCTCCATTCAGTAACATGATATGCGCTGTGGCTGGTATGAACGCTGATGCCAACATCCTGATCAACTACGCCCGTCAAAACGCCCGACGCTACCTCCTCACCTACAACGAAGACATTCCCTGCGAGCAACTTGTACGCCGATTGTGTGATTTGAAGCAAGGATATACGCAGCATGGTGGTCTGCGTCCCTTTGGCGTGTCATTCATCTATGCGGGCTGGGATCATCTGCGTCAGTTCCAGCTGTACCAGAGCAATCCTAGTGGAAACTATGGTGGATGGAAGGCTACCAGTGTTGGTGCCAACAATGCTAGCGCACAAAGTCTGCTTAAGCAAGACTACAAGGAAGATTCGACCCTGCAGGAGGCTTGCGCGATGGCCGTCAAGGTCCTAAGCAAGACGATGGATTCCACGAAGCTGAGCAGCGAGAAGAGTGAGTGAACTCCACATACCCATAAACAGGCCACGCCCTCTCTACCCCTACATGATCCTATTATGTCCCTCGTGGATGCAGCTTGGAACAACACTAACCCAAATTTCCCTTGCCAGTCGAGTTCGCAACAGTAGGCAAGACCAAGGATGGAAAGATCTACCACCACCTTTGGACTGCAGACGAGATTGATGCTCTCCTACAGGACCAAGGGCTGGCCAAGGTTGACGATGAGCCCGAAGCTGGTGACATAAAATAGAATAATAGCTTTTCTGTTTCGGATATCTGGGAAATGAATAAACTGCCCATCTCGAATTGTTCCCGTGTCCTTTGCATCCCTTGTCTGTAATGGCGCGTTCAAATGTTGCTGCCGATATCTGCAGAAATGCTTCACTCGTGACGTGGCATACTCCCAACGGCTGATTCTTCAGGCATCTTCCGCTATAGGCTCCTATTGCAAAACCATCTGTCTGGTCAGGCATGTCCGGACACGTAAGCTCTAACCTTGGAAAGCTGCTGAATTATGTGGACCTAGGTAAGAATTTTATCCTGTTATTCTCCGATGGCGCAACTACCTAGGTAGATATATAAACCCATGGCCTCGGCCCAAGTCACTTCCAAAGTTGCCTGACAACATATCCCGAGGTCCATGAATTTCAGGATAGGCTGTACCTGGACAATTCCAAGGCCCAAGCTGCTGAAATATTCCGAGAGAACAGGAGTAACAAATCAGTCTCTTCTACTTTCAAGATTAAGTCACAGTATTCCAACCTTGGAAGTCAGCAGGGCCTTAGGTACGACCTCGAAAGGATTTACTTTGAGCAAAGGACGTCCTTGCATATCGAGGGTTTTGGTACATTCTCTAAATTTTGCCAGTCAACCCAGATGACCAAGATGAGTGTGCATTCCAACCTTGTGTTTGCTAGTGCTTTTAGCAAGTGATATGGTGTCCAAGCTCTCCAAATGACTATGCTGATTTGAAAACTTTAGCCCATATACATTCCTTTTCATTTGTATTCGAACGGACATTCCAAGGCTCCCATGCTTATTCCTATGATATTCTCGGGTATGTTCAAATATATATAACCTGGTATGTAAACAACCTTGGAAAGTTATTGCTTTCTCAACACCGGAGGCCTCGATTGCTGCCCGGATTCATTACATAAGCGCTATGTTCCAGATCACGTGACTGTAACCAGAATGAGGGGTTCAGCTGTCCACGAGCCTTCCCCCTCTTTCTCATTCCATTGAGAATCCTTCATGAGCTCTTGCAAGATTTAAAGGCTACAATGCGTTTCCAAAGAGTCGTTATGAGTGCTTCAGCGGAAATCTGCATCCCTGACCCCTTTTTCCGCCTCCGCGAGACTGGTGCCGTCTCAGCCAACCGCTCACCCAGAAAACACGGCGCTTATAACAGAACTAGGCCCCATTGATATGCCAATTGAAGCTCGACAGCCTATGAAACTTGGATAATAATGATCCCCGAGCCAATAAAAACAAACTTCACATTTTCTTCACATCCTATGGAGCCACACTGGCTGTCACGTTACAATAATCTGGTTCAATCTTGATGTCACAGAAAAAGCTGCTGGTCATGGTGAAACATGAGACGCCGAAAATGATCATCTAGCGAGTGCAAATTCAAGCGAGAGCTAAGAAAAAAAAAAAAACACAAGAGAAATTATTGCAAGAAATGAATGATGGAAAGAGAAGGCCCACTCGATATCCTCGCTTTTCACTCAATGAAACCGCCAATACAACCTGATACCGGCTCAGCCTATCGTCCAATATTGTTACGGCGGTCTTCGCGTTCCCGCTGCAACTGAATTATTTCTTGGTCCAAGTCCCAGATTAGCTTGCGACACCGGTCCATGGAGGCAACCAAAGTCGACCCCTCCCGTTTCCACCGATCCAAGCGTTCCACCTCGGCGCTTCGGCGGCGGTATTTGGTCTCAATCTTCTCACAGATACGGCATTTGTTGCCATCTGCGTCAGTGTTGTTCACAAGTCGAATTCCGCAAGTTTCGCCAGTCCGGTATTCATAATTACACCGGTGGGCGAAATTTGTCCAGGCAAAGTCCCCACAGGCGAAACGTTTCTGGTTATAGAAACACATTCTGCTTAATTGCGTTAGTGTCACTCGATGCAGGAGGAGCGAGCAAAGTTGTGAGTCAAGCTTGAATAATAACAACGATGAGCAAAGTTTGTTCAGGCCAAAGCAGTTCCGCAGAAAAGCTTTCTGCAAACGTTTCACCTGCGTTGAGTTTGCCTGTACAAATGTTGCCCGTCGCTGTAATTATAAATACCTGACTGATGGGTTAACTTACTTTCGTCTAGGTCTTGTTTCAGATTAATGCAGGGAGTACGATTGGCTCTCAGTTGACAATTCAAGCTTGATTGACAAGCTTGATAGGCTGGCCTTGGACTTTCCCCTTGTCTAATATTGTATGGAAGGAAGCAATATGGGGTCTTTGAAACACGTTCCTTTGAAAAAAGGTGGGAATATTTCTTCAGGCAGTATCTCTTGACCTGGGTTTTCTGATATGAGGCTTGCTTTTGAAACTTGAAGGGGATGATTTTGAACTCCACGGTTCATCGAGGGGATCCAAATGGCCTATTTATGTTTCGGCCAGCAGACGATCACAGCGTCCAAACCATGGTCGTCCTCTCGCTGATCGACGCTGGCTGATGCGGGACGGCTTATCATCCGTGTTTCCCAATCACTAGATTTCACATCACAACCTAGTTGAACTGTATCCGGTTGGCTGTCAGCAGTTCTCCCGATTGTGGAGACTGTAAGATGCCCAAGGTCTCTCGGATGGAGCCACCTCCAAGGATGAACGGTTGCTTCATGGATGCATGCATCTCCTAACCCGTGGCGATTTTTGTCCCCATGATGATTCACGACAGGTCGAAAATCCCGCAACCCATGGCTGTGGTTCACTCGTTTCTTGTCTCGAACGCTGCAACTATGGCATCGTAAAACAGCCTTTCCCCGCCTTCTGCTGCATACAGACTGCATGGAGTCTTACTCCTGTGATGCTGTTACGTTCCGCTTGGACGATCCTGCATGATTGAGTTGCTCTCAGTGCCTGCCAGCTGTCACTCTCATGCACTAATTAGGACGCCATCTTTCAGGGATCACCTTGCCAGCAACAAAGCAAAGCCTCTCGTCGTTCTCGGATGTGATCAGAGCCTGTACATCCTGTGGTGACTCCACACCAAAGAAGACGGACACTTTAGCCTTCCATACTTCGTCAATAACGCCACCGGTGATTGGTCTAGAACTCAATTATCATACATACCAAGTCGTTCCTTCGCCCAAGCAAGCGTTGCGTCCATAGGATTGTTCTTTCGGGCTCGCCGTCCGTGTGATTGCCAAGTGCCCGAGCATCCACATCATGCTGTCACCCCCTGGTCTTGTTTCCCTGGCTAATATGTCTCCTGCATTTGGATCAGCAAACACATGGAAAATGAGTTATTTCTCCCGACATATGGTTGTGACCCAATGCAGAAGTACCACCGCCCTAGGCTCTGATTGTTGAACCGTGCTCGCAAGGATATCAAAAATCAGATTGCGACCTCGACCCTGTCCCACACTTGCCGCAACTTTCCGCTCCGTGTCTGCGAGCCAATTGTCCATTCTCCGGGTGGCAACATTCGCGTCACTGAGGCTCTATTATTGGTACTTCCTGCACTCAAACACACGGGCCATGGAATTGGGTTTTCTACCTGCTCGACGCGTTACCATCTCGGGATTCAAACAGCAACGACTCCATTTTCGTTCAGCTGATCAGTGATGTCTGCAGAGAGGACTCTGAGGGGAGCCTGCATGTGGACCCGCTCATGTGTATGGTTCATGATCATCCATTTGCTCACTTGGGCAAAAATGATAGGATAGGATTGTCGTGCGGTACCCGTCGCAGACACGAACCGTGTCACCTCCCACACATCGCTGGAAGCCCCATGCAGCTGCGCTAGACCTCGGCCAACTGACGTGGCACATCACCTCTGGCTCGACGCGTCCATTCCTTGTCCAGATGGCTGGAAAAGAGAATGCGGACCGAAAAAAAGCGGCAACTTTCTATGGATTCTATCAAGGCTCCACACGAGAGCCAGACCCCCAGTCCTTACCGAAGAAGGGAATAACACAGATTGTTTGTTTTTCTTTTCTTTTCTTTTCTTTTTTCATGACTTCCTATTCCAAGGTTGAAGTGGCTGCATTGTCCCTGCTAGTCGGTGCTATGATCCACTGGAGGCGAGACCCGGGGATTATGCATCGATAGGGTGCATGATCGTCGGTAGTGGCCGCTTTTCATTACGTCCGTTTCCTAAATTTGGGATGGTGGTCCATGGAGATGTTGAGCTGGCACCTTGCAATCCCTGAACACTGCGGAAATCGCGTCGTAAAAGGGCGCAGCTATCGGGGAGAGCGACAAAGATCTATTCCTCTGCTGCAAACTTGGACGCATGATTCCAAGTATTCTCGAATCAGGTTCTTCAAGGCCATCCCTGCCTTCTTTTTGCCTCTGGCCCCGTCTTACCGCCGAAAAAGGTTCTTCTCGGCTCTGCCTTGTGCGGTCCCCGACCAGGTCTGGCAAGGATCAGACTCGCAAATGTGCAGACAAAAGCGTAAAAGTGGCTTCTGCCCAACGGGCAAGGTTACTGGAGGCAATTTTGGAGCATTTGAGCCCGGGTCAGTGCCATATTTGGCTGAATTTGGGCGCTGTAGTCTCCGGACACAGATTCTACAACGTTGAAATTGGATTCTACGACCCGCATACATGCTCCCACTGTGCTGGGCTCTCTGATCCCGTGACCATAAAGTAACCGGAGGCTCCCGCGCCCTTAAACACGCGCATAGCTCTCTGCCCAGGTGACAAATGGTGGGCTGCTCGCTGAGCATTGGGGTTCGGGAATGAAGGGCCACCACCCTTGAAACTAGTTCGACGCCCTCGCATTGGCTGACCACTGAAGGTAACCTCACTTGCAGCCAAGCCTGGTGTCCAATGATACACCTGTACCGGGGGGCGAGTCATATGCACCTAGCAGCAACTCCCCACTTTGTATCCTGCACGAGCGCCATTGGCTTATATCATCAAATGCGAGGCCCTATGTAGACCAAGTCTGGGGGTCTATTGGGCGACTGGGTCCATCTCGACTCAGGCCCTCGCACCTTCGCACCTGCATTACTCCCCGGTCCTATCTCCCCCACCAACGCTGCAGTGATTGTGCCCGCATGTCATTCTTGCACAGGCTGACTTACTTTCGGATGAATAATGCCGTTTGCTGTACTTCTGTCATCCTCCACTTGTTCTGGCTGATATCTAGATCTTCTAATCGCCCACTAATACTTTCATTAGGCACCCATCGCACCGGGGCGAGCTCAAAGTCGCTGCCCTATGCTAACCCTAGGCAATCTGTTGAATTTGACATACTCGTGGGCTTAGAAGGTAGGCAGTGCAAGCTGATTTTTCAGGCCATCTCTTTGGGAAGGCAATCAAAACAAACCCATGCAATTCATATCGGAGCTCAGACCCCATCTAGGTCTGGAAGTACTGACGTGGCAATCTCGGGTGACCATTCGCGGTATGCGCCTAATAAAAGCAAAAAGTAGCGTAAACATCAACATAAGCCGAATAAATATCATTTGCAATTAACTTCGTTTTCCCTGATTTTTACCAATTCCACGACAATTCTCCCGGATCGTTTTTTGTTCGATCGTTGTAGGGCTGCAAGTAGTTGCCTTCTTGGTCTTGAGCTTGTTACTCGATTGGGTTAGTGTCGCGAGGTGTTCGTGACGTCAAGATGATATTCGCAAGGAAACCTGAAAAGAATCAGGGCACTACAATTACTCCTACAACATGGTCCAGAGGCGTGACTTTCTTTTTTTCTGTCACTCGCAGTCTAATTCTGAGTTAATTTATTTCTCTCCAAAATATCTGCCTGCCAGGACAAACAACTACGCCCTGCTGCAATAACTACTATACCCGATATTATATTCGTCCACCAATAATATGTGGAAGAGCCTCGTTTCCAGCGGCCACCAGGCCACCAAAGCAAGCACTACTCTCCAGCCCAGCATTGGACTGTGGACTCCACCCGTGAAGCCTGTCCAGTCAGTTGGAATCCGCAACACCTTCAGTACTCTCCCTATTCGACAGAAAGAAGCTCCCGAGCCCGGTACGCCCAGCGACCGGGAAGCACTAAACCCCGATCGATCAGAAGTTTCCAAGTCTGGAACCGATAGTGAACTTGCAGAGCATCCTGCTGCATTTGATCCCCATAACACAAGCCCGGAAGGCGAGTTTCATCAAACCGCCAAAGAAAGCAAGGAGCAGGGCAAGGCACACAATCCCTTGAACATGAGTCCTGCGAATAGTGAGGTCAGTGACTGGAAGAGGCCGGATGGCCCGGAGCGAAATATTGATAGGGAGGCATCGAGTACTCGTGGATCTCCGAGGAAGAGTCGCTCTATACATGTCAAGGAAGACGGAACCCATGTCTCGTATCGGGATTGAAATCACTGCTGGCGAGGGGAGGCTCGGAGTGGAGTTTGAGAATTGGTGTACTGTTGTTTGACACCATGCGCATTTAGATAAATCAATGTATGTTACATCTGTTCTAATAGGTCATTTCAAGGTGTTTGCCTGCGGGGAAATGATAAAAGCAAATCAAAGTGCACGTGTATAGAAAACCCTAAAACATTCCTCGCCAACCTTGGAAGTACCTGGGATATTTCACGCAAGTGGATCATGTACACTTTTTTTCAGACCATACTGAAAAAGATAAAGGCTCCTCTCCTCTTATACTGCGCCACTTATTGGTGGAGCAGATCAATTCTTCGCAGCCCTCCATCGTCCACGCCCACTTCCGCAAAAAGCCTGGCGTCACTTCCCAACTGTCAATAATGTATGGTTCACCCCACAATATCATACCAGTTCGACCAGTAGTGAGTTCGTCATCTTCTGCTGGCAGAACCATCCGAGTCTGAACATTGGGTTTCGAGGGCACGTAATGCCTCTGAGTGAACAAGAGAGGATCAGGTCCCATACCCATCATATCTCTTACGAATTCTTTATGGCTGAAACACGATTCCCTACGGATCAGGTTTTCCCGCATCTTGGGGAAAGGAAGGACATTGATCCATGTGGTGTGGATCGTATCCATCTGTGACTGGTTCGGCATCAGCTTTTCCGGGATACCGGGCTGAATGGGAACAACTCGGGAGTATGCTGGCCATGCGACATCGAAACGAACAGGGTCTTTATCCGGAATCAAGGATACAGCTGCCCGGCCTAATATGATTTTGTTACGGTAGCAGCCCCGAAAGACGTTGAAGTGAATAAGGTGCAGTAGCTGGTCGATAGAAGGAGGCACCTTTGATGGAACAAAAGGCATGTTTGCGCCACATATATCGAAGTTACAGTCCACTTCGGCATAATCTTCAGCTAAGAAATAATTGGATGCTGAATGCCCAGCCACTTGTAGGCTGGTCTCGGTCGTTTCCGGATCAATTCGCCAGCGGTGCACTTTGAAAGAGCGGCGGCCCTTTGCATTGTCCTCATTTTGCTCTTGCAGTCTTAGTCCTAGGAGAAAGAATAAACACCTGGGTCTCTAACTCCGGGGTTGCGTATAAGGCCGACGGAATTAACGGAGCAAGGGTCATACTCACTGCGCGCCCTTTGGTGTGCCCGATTCTGGAGCCTCTTGCGGAGGCGTTTGTCATCTTCCGTGCCGCGGCCTGCATGGCTGTGGGTCATATATAGCACACCTGTACTAGATATTGATTGGCTAGCGTTGAAGTATGCCATAATCTCCTAGAGGTACTTGGATAACACTCGGCTGCGCTTGGGGATAATGCAAAGGATTGTTTCTTGATCGCAAAAGACGCAGGCGATTAAGTCGATGGCGCTAATCTCGAACAGGTGGCTCTTGTCAGGCGCCCGTTTGTGAGTGGAGCATTTTGGCCTTGGCAGTGGGGGCGATTGCCCAAATAGGTAATTCCAGTCAGGCGGAATCGAGCATTGTGATTGGCTACTTGTATTGTATGTCGAGAAGTATAGGATTGATACTCGACTCTAATGAGATAGAAAGCATATAAAGACAACGCTTCTGAGCCAGAATTCAACTCTTCATTCTCATCAGAGCATATTACTCCTCTATATAAGTCAGAAACAACTATCAATTCCCATCATTCAATTACAATGTCTCGTTACGCCGCAGTCCATGCTGAACCCAAGGGCCTTGGTGATGCTCGTCCTACAGCATTACAAATTGTTGAAGACGAAGGCTTCAAGGGTAAGCTAGCTGGAAAATCAGTGGTTATTACTGGTGTCTCCTCTGGCATTGGCATTGAAACTGCTCGAGCCTTCGCAGCCACGGGAGCTAAGCTGTTCCTTACAGCTCGAGACATAGAGAGAGCAAAGACTGCCCTAGAAGGTATATTTGATGAGAATTCCATGGAGCTTGTTCAGCTGGAGCTTGAGTCTCTCGACGGCGTACGAGCTGCAGCCAGACTTATTCTCTCAAAGACCGACCAGATCACTATTCTCGTTACCAATGCTGGGGTGATGGCTCTCCCGGAACTCGAGGTCACAAAGGACGGATATGAGAAACAATTTGCAACAAACCATCTGGCTCATTTCCTCCTCTTCCAGCTCCTCAAGCCTGCTCTGCTGGCGGGTTCTTCTCCCGAATTTAACTCGCGGGTTGTCGTGGTCGGTGCTGCAGTTCATCGTGTCAGTCATCTGAACGACCCTGATAATTATCACTTCCAAAAAGGTGGTTACTCTCCTTGGGGAGCCTATGGTCATTCTAAGCTCGCTAATACCTACATGGCGAACGAGATTGATCGACGCTATGGCGCACAGGGTTTGCACGCTACAAGCTTGCACCCCGGCAACATTGCGTCCAATTTGGTACGCCATATGCCTCAAAAAGACCTCGACGCGTTGCTAGAAAATAAGTTCATTCTAAAAGTGGTGAAAAGCCCCGAACAGGGAGCCGCAACGACTCTGTTTTCTGCTATCTCAAAGGACTTTGAAGGCAACGGTGGCGTTTATTTGGCAGACTGTGCGATCGCGGCTCAGGGCGAGGACGATGGCGACTTCGCTGCCCCCACGACCTCTAGTGTCACTTATAAGCCCGAGGATGAAGCTAGACTCTGGAAGGACTCTCTCAAGATGGTTGGACTATCTGAAGACGAGTGAACATGCATGTATAGTAGAGACAGTTGATAAACCCAATGCTGGCTTGGTGCGAAATCGCCTTTTCATTGCAATACACTCCTTTTACACCTTCTTCCAATGACTCCACTTCAGCGTCTGAACACTTTCAGTTATAGCCCGCACACAATTTAGAATATCCAAGAGACATAATGCATTATCATATGTTGGCCCATATACAATAATCTGGCTTTCTCCCAGCCCAAAAACAGATAAAGTGTTTACTCCTTCGCCAGATCAATAATAGATTTGCCCGCAATCAACCACACCTTCTCGCTACCCTCAGGAACTTCTCCCTCAAGCGCCTTCAAGCCAGCCTTAACAGCCGCCTGCCCAATAACATCCGACTCCTGAGCCCAGCTATCTTTCAAGCTAGAGTGAAGCTTCCCCGCCCACCCCGCCACAAAGCGAATCACAGCCTCAGCCGGCCGACTTTCCTCACGAGTCCCAGCAATCAAGCCCGGGCGCAGTATAACAGTGCGCTCAAAGCCTAACTCCTTCACTGACTCTTCAATCTCGCCCTTCATACGCGTATATGGAATCGAGGAGTCCTTATTGGCGCCACCACTGGAAATGAGCACGTAGACCTTAGTTCCTGCGTCGCGGGCTGCGCGCGCGAGCTCAACGTTCACTCCATGCTCGAGCTTGTACTGGTTTTCGAAGCCTCCGGCGACCGCCCGCGTTGTACCGAGGGATGAGATGAGGATGTCCGGGACGGGGGTGAGGGCTGAAAGCTGCTCCGCCCACTTGGAACTGTCCTCGACGACGAAGGTGGTGAGTTTTGCTTGGGGGGCTTCTGTTGCAATGGGCGGTGTTCGGCGGGAGATTGTGTCGACGCGGCTGATTTGTTTGTTTGAGAGGAGGCTGGTGAGAATGTGCGATCCCTGCGCTAGGTGAGTACTTGATCGGGGGTTGATTTGCAAGGGCTCGAGTAGTGCTGGGAGCTGGAGTGTCAAACTCACCACCATGCCAGTGGATCCAATCAGTGCTACGTTCGCCATTTTGCTGTACAGGTGTTTTCTTCTGTTCGGCTTTTAGGATGATAGGTCTGGAGTGGAAAAGAGGAGGGCCGAGGTCGCCGATAATGTTGCCCCAAGTGTTTATTTCGTCATTGGGGCGGCTAACCCTAAAGAGGCAATCTGCACAAAGCATAAGAACATCTTGATATAATTCATAGTAAGGAGAAATGAGAAATGGCGCCCGTGTAGAAGCCGTATCATGCTCTATCGTAAGCTGGAGAATAGCACATAGTAGCTCCTCGTTCTTGTATAGGGCAGTCGAGTAGGGCACGCTGTATTTCAATCCGCGGAATAATCGATCTTGGATGCTACTGGGATTTTGCTCTCTGCGATGATTGACAGTTTATCAACACCCAGCTGGGGCCGTGCTACCCCAATACCATCTGGGGTTTCTACGGCCGTCGTATTGTGTTCTTCGCCTGAGTTCGTCTTCTCGTGCTCGTATTCGTCGGTTCTGCTCCTTGTCCAGTTTCTTTTTAGATCTCTGGAACGATAGTTTCGAGTACTTCTCCTTCATGAAAAATCGCTTGAGCCAATCCATATTGATCTTTTTTTAGGAATATTTTTTATGTGCTGATGGACGCTTGGTTAGTTTCGCAAAAGCGATAGAATGACTGTGGCTGCGATGGGCTCCAACTTACTGAACAAGTCGATTGTATCCATGCATGTGAATTTCACGTGCAAATGAAAAAGTATAGCAAGAGAAAGACGAACTAGCTAGTAGTCGTTGTTGGAGGACAAGAAAAGGGACAAAAAGAAAAGTGTGCTCCGAATGGGGGAATCGAACCCCCGGCTG